>SJXQ01003374.1:109226-140616 GCA_006408695.1 Aepyceros melampus
AAAGTCTCTTTTTGGACTCCTAGAACCCCTGTGAATCTTTATAGCACTTATTATAGAATAACACTAAACAATAATAATGACAAGAAAAACAAACACCTACTGTATGCCAGCCACTGTTCTAGGCTCTTGACATTCATTTGTAGCTTACAATAACCTGATGATATAGGCACTATTATTAGTCCTCATTCCCCAGGATCACAGAGCTAATAAGTAGTAGTGTGTGCTAAGTAGCTTCAGTTGTGTCTGACTCTGTGTGACCCTATGGACTGCAGCCCACCACGATCCTCTGTCTATGGAAGCCAGGTTCAAACCCAGGGTGGCTCTGGGTCTGTATTCCTAACTACTGTCTCTAGAAATGGCTTGAGGAGCCTCAGTGGGCAGTGTTGGGCTGGAAGCCCTGATTCAGGGACAGTGACAACCATCCTCACATGCTTAGTGATGGCTGAGCGGGCCTTCACAGAGCACTGCCAGTCAGGACTCAACAGAACCTTCTCTGTTGGGAGACAAAAGGAGGAAGAAGGAAGAGGAAAAGGCTGCTCGGGCCCCTGGGAGCTGGGTGTGCAGGGCCGAGGAAGGAACGGGATCAGAGGAGTCCAGTCTCCCATCGCCTGTGCCCTGGCGGTCACGGGACTGGGTGGGGGGTGGCCACGGGCACAGACACCACACAGGCTGGCCGGGCCCTGCTGCCCACCAGGCCATTTCTGTGGAATATCTCTGGTTGACTGGGCCACACTTTCTTTTTCTCCAATTTGTCTCCATATTCTTTAGGCAAATTTGGCTTCTACGGTTTTCTGAAACTTGCCTAGTGGCACAGAAAAGGAAGGTTCTGCCTTGAGCTCTGACGACTGCAGTTCTTTTCCACCCATAACTTGGTAAGGCCAGCACTGGGGTGCACCGTGCCGAGGGGATTCTCTCCCAGGGCTGAGGCATTCCTCAGTGTAGTCGCACCTTCCTACCGTTGCTGGATGGCCACGCAGGCAGGTATCTGACTCACCGTCTTTCCTTAAACCAGCTACCAAATGCTCCCTGACTTGGCTTCTCCAGCCCCAGCGGGTCACAGAGCTTCACAAAATGCTCTACCTGTGTCCTCTAGGAAGGTGGGTAGCAACAGGGAACTTGCCTACAATGGATGAGCCTGTGGAACATACCCTGACTTTCCCTCCAGTGGGACCTCAACCTAACAAATTAATCAATGTGAAGATCAGATACAAGAGCAGCCTTTTATTGAGTCTTTGCTATGGGTCAGGCTTTGAGCTAAGTGATTAAGAAGCACTCTCTAGTTCTCGCAAATCTGTGTAAATCCTTTCAATGCTATGACTTGAGCATCTGTATATGCAGGCTCTGTACTGGGTACCTGGGACACGGTAGTGAACAAAACAGATAAAGACCTTTAACTTGCATACAGACATCAAGCAATACAGATAATAAGCAAGTAGTAAACTACAAGGTTATATGTAGTTGGTTAGGGAAAAATACTATGGATAAAACAGAAACACAGATAAGAGGGACTGGGAGTGCTGGGGTATGGTCCTCATTGAGAAGATGATATCTGAGCAAAAATTTGTTGTAAGTAAAGGAATAGGCTGTGTGGATAGAGGAAGATCACTCTAGACAGAGAGAATGGCCAGTGTGAAGGCTTGAAGGCGGGAATGTGACGGGAGTGTTCAGGGAGTGGTGAGGAGGCCAGTGAGGCCGGGAAGAAGTGAGGTGGGAAAGGTGAGGATGAGAGGCTACGAGGGAGCATGTGGGGTGGGGCTTTGTAGGCCACAAGATGAATACCGCTATCATCTCCATTTTACAGATGAGCAAACCAAGGCAGAGAAAGTTTATGCGCAACGTGCCACGATTTGTATTAGAGCTGGGAATTAACCAGCTTTAACCACAATCACAACCCATGTGCATGTCCTAGTACTATATACCCCCCTCTCCACACGTGGCAAACCAGAAAGTTTCTTGATATCCTCCCACGGCAACCAAGTTAGGCTGAGTGGGACCCAAGATTCAGAAGTTTCTGAACTTGCAAGGAATGCTAGAAATCTTCTTGTCCAATTCTGGTATTGGGGAAGGAACAATAGACTTTGTGGCTGAAGCCTGGGTGTTCCCTCTTGCTGGGTGACAGGTCATATGACATTTGACAGGTGTCCTTACCTGTAAAATGGAAACAATCACTCCTGCCTCATGTAGCTGTGCAGATTAAATGAAATGATGTATGTACCAGGGCTCTGAAAAACGCTTGCAGTTCATCTTTTTTTTTTCTATCTCCTCCTCCAGCTTCTTGGAGCTGCAGTCAGTGACAATCCAATCTCAAAGTTCAACACTGTCTCAAACAGAGACAGGATATATACTTAAATTTTTTATTGAAGTATAGTTGATTTATAATATTGTGTTAGTTTCAGATATACAGCAAAGTGATTCAACTATACATATATATGTATCCATTATTTTTCAGATTCTTTTCTCACATAGGTTATTACAGGATATTGGGAAGAGCCCCTGTCATAGAGTAGGTCCTTATTATTGACGGAGGAATGGATAAAGATGTGGTACATACACACAATGGATTCTTACTCGGCCATAAACAAGAATGAAATAATGACATTTGCAACAACATGGAGAGAAAGGATGCGTATTGATAGCCTCCCTGCTATCATTGCCAATATAGTGGGGAGCTTGGAGTTTCCCTGGGACTGTGGGGCACTGCCCCCTTATCTGTCCCTGTGCATGGCGAGTCCACTGTCCTCCACCCTCATCTCTGGAGGTCCCCAACCATGAGTGTCTGCAGTTCCTCTTCTATCAGCTGGGGCCCTACTGTATGCACTTGCAGCTATGTTTAAAGTGATAGACATGTCGTAGGTACTTAATAAATGGTTGTTGCTATTACTAGTAGAAATGGACCTCACTGCCACCAAAACTGTCTTGCCAATTTGAACAGACACTGGAAAAGGAAAACTTAATGATGGAAAGAGAAAGATAAATTTAGTTCACAAATCTGTCTGAACAGCCATTACATGTGTGGGCAAGTCAGTGACAGCTGTACCAAGACGCGAGAGCACAGACTGCCTGCGGGGGTTAGCCCTCGGCTGGCACCAAGACCACACCTCACTTGTGGCAGTCCTGGTCGGTCAGGCGGCGAACGGATGATCTGCGCAGAACTCCTGAGTGCGCACCTCTGATTATCTTCAGAGTGACCAATATAAAACGTAGAGCCATCATATCGGACAAGGCATTTTTCTATGAGATAAAAACCACGGGTGAAGCTGGCCTCACTAGTATACACTTTATTGTAGGAACCTCAGGAAACATGTATAAAACAAAGCCCAGGACACAGGAGCTGAAGGAAATGGGTAAACAGAGAAATAGGAGAGCTCAGCCAACAAATTCATTTTGATACCATAATTAGATCTATTCCCAGGAGCTAAACTTTGCTTCTTTGTACATCATATCCTTTCATTTCTTTCTTTATTCCTCTAGTTAATTCATTCCTCATTCATTTATTTACTCATTATTTATTCATCCCCAAGTCACTTATGTTATGCCTTTGTTTTTTTCCTCCCTTATTTGTTCCTCACTCCATGGCAGCCCTGATCAGCAACGGAATGGACCAGGGGAAGCCTGCAGCAGGAGAAAGGAAAGCAAAGGTGATGGACTTGACAGAAGTCGCCAGAGGGCAGGAGCCTGGCCAGAGGACTGGGCTTCTGGTCCTTGCTCTGGCACAAAGGAGTTGTGTGGCCCTGGTGAGCCAGGCATCTCTCCGCACCTCAGTCCCCTACAAAGCAGGGGCATCTTAATACCTATGCTAGTTTCCATCATGCCAGCTGGCTGGGTTAATGTGCATGAAAATTCTTGATCAATTTGAACAGGTATCCACAGGTAAGGCGTGGTTTTTTAATCATTGCTGGAGGACAGAGGGAAGAAGGTTCACAGCTGGCTCCCACTGCCAACTTCTATAAACCAGAGCCAGACCACTTGGTCCTTGGACTTCTCCTCCCACTCTCTCCCGAGAGTGAACGCAGCATAGGGCTGTCAATGAGAGTGGCTGAGGCAGGATGGCCATCTTTCCTGTGACAGCCCCACATATGCATGAAGCATCTCTTTAGCTGATTAACAGATAAAAATTAATGACTAAACATGTATGTAGGGTGGAAGACGGATGGGTGTCCTGGGAGCCATCCCTTTGATTGTCCCTTCTTAGATGCATTTAAGAATCGCAACATCATAACTGCAGAGTTCATTGGAATAAAATAATATAAAGGGTGAGGGTGGGGTGGGGGTGAGGATAAAGAAAAAATAAACCAAAACCGTTATCACCTGCTGACAGGACAAGATGGGAACGTGACAGAGGAGTCCCTGGGAAAAGTGAAGCTTTTGTGGCAACATAAGCATGGGATACCTGCTCTAGTACTCAAGGGTCCAGGCTGTTTTCCTGACTGGGTGTGTGACCAGTGGAACCAGCTGGACCAATTCGAGCTCAGAACCCCTGTTGTGGGCACACACTTGTGTATATGGATTTAGAGCGTCCCGGTGTACTGTTAGAATATTAGGAAAAAACAGCATATGGCATATACTCTGCATGCAATTCTGCTCCTACTGTTAACTTAGTTAATTCCAAACTCTGATTCTTTTTGCTTATGAAAGGTGCTTTGCACAGGGATTCAGGCCCTAAGCTGAGGGTTTTTTACCCACCTCTTTTCACTGAATGTTAGGGACATTAAGTAGTCCCTCAAAAATGATAAATGGATTTGAGAAGCCCACCTCCACTGAAAAAACAAGCATTGAGCGAGTGACGGTGTGCCTTTTCCCACAGGAAGCGTGCTAGACTGCGTCAGGCATGGATGTGGAAGGATTTGGGAAACACACGCATTTAATGCTTTTCCCTGGCTCCTCTCCAGTGCCCAGAGTTCCTGGTTCCTGGTTCTTCCTCCATCTCCTCCTGTTCTATTAATGGAAACCGCTTTCTCAGGGATCAGATTCAATGCCTTCTCTTCCTCCTTCCCTTCCTCCTTCACCTCCTACACGTTCTGTTGTTTCTCCCCCTGCACCTTCTTCTCCGCTTCCTCATCCCCCACTCCAACCACTATCACTCTAGTCTGATCCCTCAGGCATCTTGTACTTGGCCCTTCCTCACTCAGATTCATCCCTGACACTACTGCCAAACCCCTTCACTACAGCTCTGACCCTGCCATCCCACTGCTCAGAAAATTTCCATGGTTCCCCCATCAAGCTAAAGACATTGTGCAAACATGGCATTTGGAGCCTTTATGAACAGGCCACAGGGTCTTCTCTCCTGCCGCCCTGTCATCTAATCCTATGTGCTTCTTTGTGCTTAATCACACTGCTCCCTACTGAAATCCCATTCGACCCCCAGGGCCTGTCCCAAAAAGTGCCTGTTATATGAGTATTTTCTCTCTGCTACCTGAGTGCCTCTTTCTGGTCTTAGGTATGTATACTCTGCATTTCCAGTCATTTCTGTGTTTAAATATTCCTCCCACTGGAAATTATCATCCATGAAAATAGGCATGGCTACTCACTTTTCTGGCTCTTCACCTAACACACTGCTGCTGCTGCTGCTAAGTCACGTCAGTCGTGTCCGACTCTGTGCGACCCCATAGACAGAAGCCCACCAGGCTCCTCTGTCCCCGGGATTCTCCAGGCAAGAACACTGGAGTGGGTTGCCATTTCCTTTTCTGATTCATGAACGTGAATAGTGAAAGTGAAGTTGCTCAGTCGTGTCTGACTCTAGCGACCCCATGGACTGTAGCTTACGAGGCTCCTTCGTCCATGGGATTTCCCAGCAAGAGTACTGGAGTGGGGTGCTATTGCCTTCTCCTAACACACAGTTGATACTAAATATGTTGGAAAAAGGACTTCCCCGGTGGCTCAGATGCTAAAGCATCTGCCTACAATGCAGGATACCTGGGTTCAATCCTTGGGTCAGGAAGATCTCCTGGAAGAGGAAATGGCAACCCACTCCAGTATTCTTGCCTAGAAAACCCTTAGACAGAGGAGCCTGGGAGACTACAGTCCATGGGGTCACAAAGAGTGGGACAGACTGAGAGACTTCACTTTCACTTTCACTCATCTTTCTGGCTCTTCACCTAACACACAGTTGATACTAAATATGTTTTAAAAAAGGAAACACCTGAATTGCATGAAGTAAAGAATGGACTTATCAAGTTACTTGTGGGACCATGTAGGGATATGGTATAGAATATGTGGTTTCTACTTTCTGCTTCTGGCTTCCCTGGTGGCTCAGTGGTAAAGAATCTGCCTACAAACGCAGGAAATATGGATTAGATCCTTGGGTCAGGAAGATTCTCTAGAGAAGAAAATAGCAACCCACTCCAGTATTCCTGACTAGGAAATTCCATGGACACAGAAACCTGGCAGGTTACAATCCATGGGTTTGCAAAAGAGTCGGACATGACTTAGCGATTAAAGAACAGCTTTCTGCTTCTACAGTTCAGTTCAGTCACTCAGTCGTGTCTGACTCTTTGCGACTCCATGAACTGAAGCACACCAGGCCTCCCAGTCCATCACCAAACCCTAGAGTCCACCCGAAACCATGTCCATTGAGTCAGTGATGCCATCCAACCATCTCATCCTCTGTCGTCCCCTTCTCCTCCTGCCCTCAATCTTTCCCAGCATCAGGGTCGTTTCAAATGAGTCAACTCTTCACATGAGGTGGCCAAAGTATTGGAGTTTCAACTTCAACACCAGTCCTTCCAATGAACATCCAGGACTGATCTCCTTTAGGATGGACTGTTTGGATCTCCTTGCAGTCCAAGGGACTCTCAAGAGTCTTCTCCAATACCAAGTTCAAAAGCATCAATTCTACGGTGCTCAGCTTTCTTTATAGTCCAACTCTCACATCCACACGTGACAACTGGAAAAACCATAGTCTTGACTAGATGGACCCTTTCTGACAAAGTAATGTCTCTGCTTTTTAATATGCTGTCTAGGTTGGTCATAACTTTCCTTCGAAGGAGTAAGTGTCTTCTAATTTCATGCTGCAATCACCATCTGCAGTGATTTTGCTGCTGCTGCTGCTGCTGCTAAGTCACTTCAGTCATGTCCGACTCTGTGCAACCCCATAGACGGCAGCCCACCAGGCTCCCCCATCCCTGGGATTCTCCAGGCAAGAACACAGGAGTGGGTTGCCATTTCCTTCTCCAGTGCATGTAAGTGCAAAGTGAAAGTGAAGACGCTCAGTTATATCCGACTCTTTGTGACCCCATGGACTGAAGCTTATCAGGCTCCACCATCCATGGGATTTTCCAGGCAAGAGTACTGAAGTGGTTGCCGTTGCCTTCTCTGGCAGTGATTTTGGAACCCCCAGAAATAAAGTCGGCCACTGTTTCCCCATCTATTTGCCTTGGAGTTGTGGGATCGGATGCTATGATCTTCGTTTTCTGAATGTTGAGCTTTAAGCCAACTTCTTCACTCTCCTCTTTCACTTTCATCAAGAGGCTCTTTAGTTCCTCTTCACTTTCTGCCATAAGGGTGGTGTCATCTGCATATCTGAGGTGATTGATATTTCTCCCCACAATCTTGATTCCAGCTTGTGCTTCTTCCAGCTCAGCGTTTTTCATGATGTACTCTGCATAGAATTTAAATAAGCAAGGTGACAATATACAGACTTGATGTACTCCTCTTCCTATTTGGAACCAGTCTGTTGTTCCATGTCCAGTTCTAACTGTTGCTTCCTGACCTGTATATAGGTTTCTCAAGAGGCACGTCAGGTGGTCTGGTATTCCCATCTCTTTCAGAATTTTCCACAGTTTCTTGTGATCCACACAGTCAAAGGCTTTGGCATAGTCAATAAAGCAGAAATAGATTTTTTATGGAACTCTCTTGCCTTTTCAATGATCCAGCGGATGTTGGCAATTTGATCTCTGGTTCCTCTGCCTTTTCTAAAACCAGCTTGAATATCTGGAAGTTCACAGTTCAGGTATTGCTGAAGCCTGGCTTGGAGAATTTTGAGTATTACTTTACTAGTGTGTGAGATGAGTATAATTGTGTGGTAGTTTAAGCATTCTCTGGCATTGCCTTTCTTTGAGATTGGAATGAAAACTGACATTTTCCAGTTTTGTGGCCACTGCTGAGTTTTCCAAATTTGCTGGCATATTGAGTGCAGCACTTTCACAGCATCACCTTTTAGGATTTGAAATAGCTCAACTGGAATTCCAACACCTCCACTAGCTTTCTTCATAGTGATGAACTAGCTTTGTTCATAGTGATGAAGGCCTACTTGACTTCACATTCCAGGATGTCTGGCTCTAGATGAGTGATCACACCATCATAATTATCTGGGTCATGAGGATCTTTTCGTACAGTTCTTCTGTGTATTCTTGCCACCTCTTCTTTATATCTTCTGCTCCTGTTAGGTCCATATCATTTCTGTCCTTTATTGAGCCCATCTTTGCATGAAATATTCCCTTGGTAACTAATTTTCTTGAAGAGATCTTTAGTCTTTCCCATTCTATTGTTTTCCCCTATTTTTTTTTGCATTGATTGCTGCTGAGGAAGTCTTTCTTATCTCTCTTTGCTATTCTTTGGAATTCTGCATTCAGATGGGTATATCTTTCCTTTTCTCCTTCGCTTTTCACTTCTCTTCTTTTCACAACTATGTGTAAGGCCTCCTCATACAGCCATTTTTTTTTTTTTTGCATTTCTTTTTCTTGGGGATGGTCATAATTCCTGTGTCTTGTACAATGTCACAAACCTCCATCCATAGTTCATCAGGTACTCTATCAGATCTAGTCCCTTAAATCTGTTTCTCACTTTCAATGTATAGTCATAAGAGATTTGATCTAGGTCATACCTGAATGGTCTAGTGGTTTTCCCTACTTTCTTCAATTAAGTCTGAAGTTGGCAATAAGGAGTTCATGATCTGAGCCACAGTCAGCTCCTGGTCTTATTTTTGCTGACTGTATAGAGCTTCTCCATCTTTGGCTGCAAAGAATATAATCAATCTGATTTCAGTGTTGACCATCTGGTGATGTCCATGTGTAGAGTCTTCTCTTATGTCATTGGAAGAGGGTGTTTCTGCTTCTACAGTTCAGTTCAGTCGCTCAGTTATGTTTGACTCTTTGCGACCCCATGAATCGCAGCATGCCAGGCCTCCCTGTCCATCACCAACTCCCTGAGTTCACTCAAACTCATGTCCATCAAGTCGGTGATGCCATCCAGCCATCTCATCCTCTGTTGTCCCCTTCTCCTGCCCCCAATCCCTCCCAGATTCAGAGTTTTTTCCAATGAGTCAACTCATCGCATGAGGTGGCCAAAGTACTNAAGAAATGATGCTTTTGAACTGTGATGTTGGAGAAGACTCTTGAGAGTCCTTTAGACTGCAAGGAGGTCCAACCAGTCCATCCTAAAGGAGATCAGTCCTGCGTGTTCATTGGAAGGACTGATGCTAAAGCTGAAACTGCAATGCTTTGGCCACCTCATGGTAAGCGTTGACTCATTGGAAAAGACCCTGATGTTGGGAGGGATTTGGGGCAGGAGGAGAAGGGGTTGACAGATGGATGGATGGCATCACCGACCAGATGGACGTGAGTTTGAGTGAACTCCGAGAGTTGGTGATGGACAGGGAGGCCTGGCATGCTGCAGTCCATGGGGTTGCAAAGGGTCGGACATGACTGAGCAACTGAACTGAACTGAAAGGGACCACATGCCATGATCTTCGGTTTTTGAATGTTGAATTTTAAGCCAGCCAGCTTTTTCACTGTCCTCTTTCACTTTTTTCAAGAGGTTCAAGTAATCAATTAATTAACCCACCAGTCCCTGTCATTTAGCTAATATAGGCTTAGCCTTGAGAACAAGAAAATGGATATAATATCACTGACTGTAAGAAGTAAAAAGAATATATTTACATAAACAATAAATTATAATATTGTATGGACACATCAAAAATGATTATGGATAAAATTGTGCTGAGTTCCTTGTGTAATTTTTATATTCATTGTCATTCTGTAGAATTCTTTATACCCTAGCCTTTTTTTTTTTTTTGACTAAGCAAGGAAACTTTTTAAACAACTGGCTTCTCACTTTACTCTGCCATTCTTTTTGAATAAGAAATTAACAGTAATTATTGGGTGAATATTTATAAAATAGCTGTAGGCAATTAAAACAAAATGTTAAGGTTCTTTAGCATTTACTTGTATTCAGACATTTAATAGCAGTTTGAGTTCTGATATTGAGTTATTTGAAGGTTATAATGCAGCTGGCATTTAAATATATTTCATCAGGGGAAAAATGAGAAAATAGGAAATTTATTTCAGCTATTTATATCTCAGACCAAATAGCTGCTTCTTATGTATGCGTACTTGCAAGCTGATAAAGAGAAAAAGAGTCTAGCACACTTCCATTATTAGTGCAAAGAAGCTGTAGCATACAAATTCTGAATAAGATGCTCTCAAAGAACAAAGACTTTATTTACTTTATCACACAGAAGTTAACCATAGTATATATTTTTTATGTGGTCCATCTCATACCTGTCCATTTATATGGATTGCCTTTCCCATGAATTAAAATACAATAAATGTAGCATTGATTGCACAAGGAGACATAGAAATGAAAATATTAATTGGATTTCTGATCACTGTTCCATATCTTTTCAATTTGAGAATTGCTGCAACTTTCATATGCTGGCAAAAATTTTGCCTGTGAAGATAATAATAATAATTTCTCTAATACTTTGATTTATGTAATATGTTCATGTGTAGAATTAATTTCACTTCCCCAATTAGAAGTAGTGTGTAAGTACTCTGTGTATATGCATGTAAATATGTGTACATATATTTGTATATTAGAAGAAGTCAGAGATGACAAATACTGTTACTTTCCTTTCAAGTAAGTAATAACTTTTCTTTCAATTAAGAAAATTGAGTAAAACATATCTAGGTATATTTTCAGGGACACATTGGTATACTACTGTAGGCAAAAAGCATGCTGCATAATTCCATTTACACTTGAACTACCCCTTAACAGTTTCCTTATTTAATTTCTGACACACTTTGAATCTTTAAAAATTATAGTAAAATATATAAAACATAAAGCTGACCATCTTAACTATTTTTAAATATATAGTTCAATAGTATTAATTATGAAGGCAGTCAGATGTGCCATATTTAAATATACCACTTTGGCATGAAGATTATTTTGAGCTAAAGGTAATTGAGGAAAAAGAGACACAGAAAAAGCTCTCTTCCCGCCCTCATCTGCCCCAAAGAAGGCAGGTTTCTCTTGTGACAGTGTGGTGCCCCTGTCTCTTGAACAAGAAAGGGAACACCAGCTTTTATCACGCATGATGGAGATGGCACTGAGATGACTCTGCATAAACTCAGCCTTGTTAAATAACCCTCATCTTCCATTAGTTCCCCCCATATATTTGTCTTCCCACGTTTTATCATCCATTCAAGCTCAAATACTTTTTCTTTTGTCTTTTTTCCCTTTGTTAAAATGACATCTTAAGTCTCCATCTAACCACTTCTTTTCAGTGGTCTTCTTTTACTTTCTAAAAAGACCTCCATATACATAAAAACCAACACATTAACGTCAAAGTGAAATGTAGATGCCTTTTCCCAAGTTATTCTTTTGTCACTTTAATTTGCAGTCCTGGTTTATTAACCCAAGAAGAATAATCAAAAATTTTTCACTAGCCTACATTCACACTGTTGTGGGGCCAATCTCCAGAATTCTTTTTGTCATGCAGAATAGAAACTCTGAACCTGTTAAACAGCTCCATATTCTCCACTCTCCCTGGACACTAGCAATCGCCATTCTAATCTCTGTCTCTCTGAATTTGGGTACGCTTCATATATAGTTGAAATCATACATCATTTGTCCTTTGACTGACATAGCATAATGTCCTCAAGGTCCATCCATATTGCAGCATGTGTCAGAAATTCCTAACTTTTTTTTAAGGTAAATAATATTCCACTATATGTATATACCACTTTGGTTTATCCGTTAATCTGGCAAGGACACTTGGTTTGCTTCTACCTTTTGGCTACTGTGAATTATCTACTATGAGGATAGCCGGCTGTGCAAATCTCTCTTTGAAATACTGTTTTCAATTCTTTTGAATATACTTTGAATAGAAATGCTGGTTCATATTCCAATTTTGTGTTTTGAGGATGCACCACACTGTTTCCTATAGAAGTTGTACCATTTTGTCTTGTTTTTATTAAATTTTGTTGGCATGAAAAAAGTCCATGACTTATTTTTAAATGAGAAAAACAAATTGCAAAGCAGTTAAAAAGCAAAAGAAAAGTGAGGAAAGTAAAATTATTGATCAATTCTAGCTTAGAAACAGAGGCCAACCTCGTCTCATCACCTCTGTAATATTTATTTAACCCCTACCTCCAACTGGACCTATATACTAAATTTTTTGTTACAATAAAGCAAATATCTCATTATAGGTATGTGGAGAGAGTTCTCCAGAAGTAGCTGAGGTAGCTTGGTTGTGAAAGCTTTAGTCCAAAGACCTGAAGATCCCTGGTTTGATCCCAGGTTTTGGTAGTTATTTTATTTTTATTTATTTATTTTTTATTGAAACATAGTTGATTTACGATATCATATTAGTTTCTGTTACACAGCAGAGTGATTCAGTATTTTTATAGGTTATGTTCCATTGAAAATTATTATAAGATAATGACCATAATTCCCTATGCTATATAGGATAGACTTGCTGCTTATGTGTTTTATACACAGTAGTTCTCTTTATCTCATACCCTAATGGGCCCCTTCTCTCTTTCTTCTCCTCACTAGTAACAACTAGTTTGGGTTTCTAGTCTATTTCTATTTTCTACATACATTCATTTCTATTATTTTTTAGATTCCACACATAAGTGATAGCAGGGTTTCCCTTGTGGCTCAGCTGGTAAAGAATCCACCTGCAATGCAGGAGACCTGGATTCGATCCCTGGAGACCTGGGTTCGATCACTGTGTTGGGAAGATCCCCTGGAGAAGGGAAAGGCTACCCATTCCAGTATTCTGGCCAAGAGAATTCCATGGACTATGTAGTCCATGGGATCACAGAGTCGACACTACTGAGTGACTTTCACTTTCACTGTAAGTGATATCGTACAGTATTTGTGTTTCTCTGACTTTTTTCACTAAGCATAATATTCTCTAGGTCCATTCATGTTGCTGTAAATGGCAGAATTTCATGTATATATTTATATATATAGAATATTTATATTATTTTTTCCTATATTTTGTCTGTTGTGAATAGTACTGCTATGAACATTGGGATACATACACCTTTTCAAATTTATGTTTTTCCTTTTTCAAGCTATATATCCAAGAGTAGACTTTTGATAGTCTATTTTTCATTTTCTGAGGAACCTCCATATTGTTTTTCATAATAGCTGCACAAATTTATAGTCCCACCAGAAAGGTTAAGGGTTGCCTTTTCCCCACATCCTCTCCAGCATTTGTTATTTGTAGATTTGTTGATGATGGTCACTCTGACAAGTGTGAGGCAATACCTTATTGTTGTTTCAGTTAGCATTTCACTAATGGTTCGTGGTGTTGAACATATTTTTCATGTGCTGTTAGTCATCTGTATGTCTTCTTTGGAAAAACATCTGTTCAGGTCTTCTGCCCGTTTTTGAGTGGATTGTTTATTTCTTGATTTTGAGTCCTATGAGCTGTTTCTATCTTTTGGAGATTAGCATGTCATGTATTTTCTCCCATTCAGTAAGTTGTCTATTCATTTTGTTAATAGTTCCCTTTGCTGTGCAAAAGTTTTGAAGTTTAATTTGGTCCCATTTGTTTATTTTTGTTTTGTCTCCTTTGCTTAGGAGAAAATTGTATGATTTAAGAGAGAAGATGTTCTATATTATCTTCTAGGAGTTTTATGGTTTCAGGTCTCATATTTAGGTCTTTAATCTATTTTTAGCTTATTTTTGTATATGGTATGAGTAAATGTTCTGATCTCCTTGTTTTATATGTAGCTGTCTATTTTTCCCAGCACCACTTATTGTATTTTCTCCCATTCAGTAAGTTGTCTATTCATTTTGTTAATAGTTCCCTTTGCTGTGCAAAAGTTTTGAAGTTTAATTTGGTCCCATTTGTTTATTTTTGTTTTGTCTCCTTTGCTTAGGAGAAAATTGTATGATTTAAGAGAGAAGATGTTCTATATTATCTTCTAGGAGTTTTATGGTTTCAGGTCTCATATTTAGGTCTTTAATCTATTTTTAGCTTATTTTTGTATATGGTATGAGTAAATGTTCTGATCTCCTTGTTTTATATGTAGCTGTCTATTTTTCCCAGCACCACTTATTGAAGAAACTGTCTTTTCTCCATTGTATGAATGTATTTTGGCCTCCTTTGTCAGATTAATTGCCCATAGGTGTGTGAGTCTATTTCTGGGATGTCTTTTTGGTTCCATTGATCTATGTGTCTGTTTTTATGCCAGTACTATGCCATTTTGAATCATGTAGCTTTTGTATAGGCTGAAGTCAGGGAGTATGATATCTCCAGTTTTGTTCTTTTTTCTCAAGATTGTTTTAGCAGTTTGGAATATTTTGCAGTTATATATATGAATTTTAGGATTATTTGTTCCAGTTCTGTGAAAAATTTCATGGATATTTTGATAAGGATTGCTATAGATTACTTTGTATACTATGGCCATTTTAATAGTAGTAATTCTTCTAATCCAGCAGCATAAGACATCTTCCCATTTTTCTGTGTTTTTATATTCAATTTCCTTCTTCAAACTTGTATATGTTTTCAGAATATAGGTCTTTCACCTCCTTGGTTAAGTTTATTCATAAGTATTTTTAAATGTGATTTTATATGAGATATCTTTTTGCTTTCTCTTTATGATAGTTTGTTATAAATATACAGAAAATAACAGAAATTCTATATATTAATCTTATATCATAGAATTTGCTGAATTCATTTAAGTCTAATAGTTTTCAACTTTTATTCTTTGAGTATGATATTAGTGAAATTTGATAAAATAGACTTCATTATGTTGTTAATCCCTGCATGTATGTTTTTGACCATTTTTCTTTTGTAATTGATTTTTAGTTTCATACTATTGTAATTAGAAAAATGCTTCATATAGTTTCTTTTCTCTTAAACTTGTTGGGATTTGTTTTGTGGCTAGCGTATGATATATTCTGGAGAATGTTTCACGTGTACTTAAAAAGAATGTATATTCTGTTTTTGAATGTAATTTCTGCAGATATCTATTAAATCTAAAAATTTTATTGTGTCACTTAAAGCTATTGTTGCCTTATTGATTTTCTGTCTGAATGATCTGTTTATTGATGTACATGGGGTATTAAAGTTCCCTACTATTATTTCAGTATTTTCGTTTTTTCCTTTTATGCCTGTTTCTATTTGCTTTATATATTTAGTGCTCCTGTATTATGTATTAACGAATGTAATAGCATCTTCTTGTATTGATTCCTGTGTCATTATAAAATATCCTTCTCTGTCTTTTGTTATAGTCTTTGTTTTAAAGTCTATTAATATTTTGTCTGAAAATGAGGATTGCTACCCTTGCTTTCCTGTTGTTTCCATTTGAATCAGATATTTTTCCATCCTCTCACTTTCAGTCTGTCTTTAGCTCCAAAGTGAATCTTTTGTAGGCAGCATATAAAAAGATCATATTTTTTTTATTCAATCAACTACCCTTACCCTGTGTCTTTTGATTGAAGAATTTAGCCCACTGGAATTTAAAATATTAATTGATAGGTATGTACGTATTGCCATTTTATACGTTTTTTCCAGTTATTTATGTTTTTTTCTGTTCATTTATTCTTTTTTCTTCTTTTGTGGTTTGATTTTCTTTGATAGCATGCTTGTGTTCCTTTCTTTTCAGTTTCTGTGTGTCTATTATAGATTTTCAATTTATGATTACCATGGGGTTCATATTTGTTGACCCATAAATATACCTACTTGTTTCAAACTGGTAGTCATTTAATCTTGCTTGGTAGAATATCCTATGCCACAGGTTTTTCCCTTTCAGCATTTTGAGTATATTATGCTACTGCCATCTGCCCTGCCAAGATTTTGCAGAGAAATCAGGCACAGCCTTAGGGAGGTTCCCATGTATATAATCCTTTGCTTTTTTCTTGCTGCCTTTAGAATTCTCTCTTTAACTTTTGCCATTTTAATTATGATGTATCTTGGTGTGCGTTTGTTTGGGTTCATCTTGTTTGGAGCCCTCTGTGTTTTCTGTATCTGAATATTTTTTTTCTTTTTTTTTTCCCCTTTTTTTATTCAGGTTTGAAAAGTTTTCAGCCACAGTTTCCTCAAGTGCATTTTTGATACATTTCTCTGTTTTTCTTCTGGAACCCTTGTAATGTGAATGTTGCTATACTTAATATTTGAGATCTTCTAAATTGTTTTCAATTTCTTAGAGATCTCTTAAATTGTTTTCAATTTTTATAAATCTATTTTTTTTCCTGTTCTGATTAAGTGAATTCTGTATTCTGTCTCCCAGATTAATTATGTGCTCTTCTGTATCACTGAGTCTGCTATTCATTCCTTATAGTTCCTTGTTAAAGTGCTCACTGTATGCATCATTTTCCTCCTAATCTTATAACATTTTTATTACCGATGTTTTGAATTTTCATCTGGTAAATTATTTCTGTTTCATTATTTTTTTCGAAGGTTTTCTCATTCTTTCAATTGACAGTAGTTCCTCTGCCTTTTCATTTTGCTTAACTTTCCCTGCCTCTTTAAACTTAGGGTAAACGTTTACTGATAGAGAACTTGATGGTGAGCTCTTGTGTGAGAGCATCCCTATGCAATATGCATATGCCAAATGCCTCTAATATGAGAGCTGGATTTGATGTGGGCCTGGAGATAGGTGGGCTAGAGCTGGCACTGGTATGAGCTGGGACTTCTTTGCTCAGTGGCCATCACCACTCTATAAAGGGTGAGGTCTGATCTCAAGTTGCTAGAGCAGAAACTCTGATGGATGAGTTTCCTTTAAATAAGTATTTTCTCCTTTCCCTGTACTGGTTCCTTGCCTCAGAGAGTGAGGGTACAGAAACAAGTAGAGCTCATGTAGATGCTGAGCTTGGTTTGGCTGCAGATAAAGTTCGGTTCACTACTTGTACAGGTGAACATGGCTCTGCTCAGATGCAGCCTTGGATCCAAGTTCCTCTTGTCCTTTACAACTGCCCTCAGCCTCCACTATTGCCACCTTATTATAGAACTGTTCTGCAGGGTGAGTGGGGCCTTGTGGACTCTCAGTGTGCATCGGCCAGGTGATCTGCAGTTTAGTGGCTGCCATCAGAGATCTGGGCTGCTTTTATTGCACTGTTTGAGTAATCTTCAACAGCAATGGTACTGCCTCCCCACTGATGCTAAGCCCTGGGACCAAGCCACATCTGTGTCCCACAGTCAAATCTTCTCCCTCTTCATGGCTACCCCAGATCCAGTCCTGCTCTGTGATGTGGAGTGAGTGGGGCCAAAACTTTTGTCCATCTTGGGCTGAGGTGTGCTGTGGGGAAGTCTCAAGAAACTCAACAGCTTGTGTGTACTCCCTATGAGTAAGGTCTGGGATCCCCACAGTCCTTCTTTTAGTCCCAAGTCCTCCAGCCAGCCAAGGAGGCTTGTCTCTCTCACATTGGAGCCCAGGACTGGGGTGCCCAGGATGTGGTTTGAACTGCTCGCTCCTCAAGGTGGCTGTCCCCACTCCCTTGTAATCTCCCTTTTCCTCTGAGTCCCATTCCAGGTGCACAGTTCCCAAACTAATTGCTTTTATTCCATTCCTCTTTTTTTATAACCTTCATTGTACAGGAGTTCATCTGGCAGTCTTCAGTTAGTTTTCAGTGAGAACTATTCCACATGCAGATGTGATTTTGATATGTTCAAACTGGGACATGAACTTCATGTCCTCTTACTCCATCATCTTGATCAGAACCTTGGGACTGTAACATGTCACATCCCAGAGCACAAGGGTTCCACTTTCTCCACATATTTGCCAACATTAAAAAAAAAAAAATATATATATATATATATATATATATAGTAACTATGCTAATAGGTGTGAAATGGTATCTTGTAGATTTGACTTGTGTGATTAGTGATGTTAAACTTCTTATGTGGTTTTTGGCCAATGTGTATCTTCTTTAGAGACATGTCTATTCAAGTTCTTTCTCCATGTTTTAGTTGAGATTTTGTTGTTGTTTTTGTCCTTGAGTTCTATGAATTCTTTATATATTTTGGATATTAACCCTTTATCAGATATATAGTTTGTTCATATTTCCTCCATCTGTAGTTCTTCACTCTGTTGATTTTATCATCTGATTAAAAACAAAAGTTATTTTTAAATAGTCCAGTTTATTTTTATATTTTGTCTGTACCCTTGAGGTCATATATAAAAAGTATTGCCAAATCTAATGTCACGAATCTTTTCCATTACACTTTGTTCCATAAAACCTAGAATTTTAGGTCCTATGATTAGGTCTTTGATCTACTTGAGTTAAGTTTTTGTATGTGATATAAGGTAAGGGTCCAACTTCATTTTTTCAGCATGTATATATACAGTTTTATCAAAAGTTCTTGAAGAGTTCTGTCCCCATTGTGTAGTTTTGGCACTCTTTATCAAAAACCATTTGACTATATCTGTAAGGGGTTACTTCTGGGCCCTCTTTTTATATTCTCTTGGGCTATGCGTTTTTATGCCAGTGCTAGATTTTTTTGATTAGTAGCTTTGTAATAAGTTTTGAAATCCAGAAGTGTAAGACTTCCAACTTTGATCTTTGAGTATTTTTTTAAAGATAGATTCTTTCTTCCCAGAATTTGCAGTTAGAATTTTCAACTTTCATTCACAGCCTCATCTTTGTATAAAGCAAACTATTAAAATTATTTTATATATTTGCACTTATAAAGATCTAATTGTGTGACCATGAAAATGAAATGATACAGTTCTCCATTAGATAATGTTATACAGACATGATAGAAAATGTATTAAAAAGTGCAGTATTGGGTTGGCCAAAAATTTCATTTGGATTTTCCATAAAATACACAAATGAACATTTTAGCCAACCCAGTTCATGAAATTATGAGTTTTAAAGAACCATTGTGTGGAGGTGACATGAAGGAAAGCTTTGTAAGAAGGTGTATTTGGAGTCGGACTGACAGGGTAGATGTGTGTGGAACTGCATTAGATAGAAAGTAGATAACTTTCTGGGAAGGAAAAAAAGCACATTGAGGATCAAGCCAGTTCTGATTAGAACAAAGATGTGAAACTTCTTATTAAAAATAAAGATTATAAGCAAGCTTAGCTTCATATCTGAATATTATGTCATTTTTACTCTTAAGAGTTTGTATATTTAAGCTGGCCAAATACAATTTTTTCTTTTATAAATTGTGATTGAGAAAGCAGAGAATTTAATTATTCTAAATCTAGCATGGTAATTGTATTTTTATTTACATATTTGTCATGTAATTTATTGGAGAAGGAAATGGCAACCTACTCCAGTGTTTTTTCCTGGAGAATCCCAGGCACAGGGGAGCCTCATGGGCTGCCGTCTATGGGGTCACACAGCGTCGGACATGACTGAAGAGACACAGCAGCAGCAGCAGCATGTAATTTAGTACTAAAAGGGTTTTTATACTTACCTACTTTCATGGCTGTTGATTTTTCTTGTGTGTGTGTATATACACATACATATATACATATACATATATTTATATTATTTTCTACATATGGATTTTCCATGATTTGGGGGCAGAATGTGTATTTTTTAAACTTCATTATAAATTAAAGCTCATGTCAATAAAATGAGATAGTTTTTGTTTAAAAAAAATAAAATTTTAACAGGAAATGAGAAAAGCAATTTTTAAAATGCAGAAATTTTGGATGATTAAATGGAAGAAGGTGATATAGTCTAGACAGAAACTATATGAGGCTGTGTTAGGCTTTGAAAAACTAGAATGGAAATTGTAACCAGCCATTCTGCATTATAGGCCTAAAGGAGATGATGAAGAATCTTAAAAATATAACCTCTGCTTTTTAGACATGTCATAGTAGGCAACTTGGAGGCATTAGAAAAGAAATATGCTGTGAATAAAATAATACTTTAGGAAGAGACATATCTGAAGTCTTATATAGCAGACATTATAAATAGGAGAAGCTTGAATTTAGCAAAGAATTCTTGTTGGCTATTATACTCACATAGATATGATGAGATAGGAAGTTGGTGATAGCAGTAGCCTTAGAAACATTAATGATGAAGACCAAATTCAGGAAAGCTTCAGGAGACATGAACCTGTAATTAAGTTTTAGTCTCGTGTGTGTGCATGTGTTTTAAACCTGAAGTAGATGAGGAGGGACAGAAACTATAAGTAGAGATGATCCCAAGTATATTCTGAAGTGATATTTCCAAAGTGGTGACTGACTGAACATAAGGCAAAAGAAAACAGAAGCCAAGGATGACTCCATGGTTTCATATCTTAGTGACCAGGAGATGGATGGTATAGCTGATTTCATACACACGCATAATACCATACACACATATACTCTTTCACACATATGGAGGCATATATAACACTTTTAATATAGGTAGTGAAATCAACACCTACATATTAGATGAAACCAGGTGTTGCAGAAACTTATCTTTAGAGGCAGAGTTTCTGCCAGCATATGAAAGTTGTAGTAATTCTTAAAGGGAAAATATATGTAACTAAGATTAGAAATCCAATTAGTATTCTCACTTTATATTTCTTCTTTGTGAAATTGTTGCTACATTTTATCTGTACAATGTTAGCAAAATTGAGTAAATATAAATTAAAAAATTGAGATTCTAATATTTTTTAAATTGCAAGTCATTTTTCTCATTAAAATGTGTAGTTTTTTCTTACTACATGAAAAGAATGTGATTTAAAAAGAAAAGATAGTTTCTTAAACAGTTGCATATTGATTCAACTTAAGGAAGTACAGAAAAAGTATGTAGTTCTGCTATTACTAGAAAAATCCTATGCAAAATGAATAATGACTTATGTTTTAAAATATTCCTATTTTTCCATGGACAGATATTTTCTATACATATATTAGTGCCTTAAAGGGAGGCTAAATTGTTCTAATGCCAACTTACAATGTTATTTTGCTGAGGAAAAATTTGATTTCATAGTTAATATAATTTAACCATGAAAGTAAGAGAGTTTCATTGACATGGAGATTTAACAGGTCTAAAATCCACATAATAAATTGTAATCGATATTTTCATAACCTTGAAAAGTCTCCTATAGAAATAAATCTATTTTCTGCATGACAGTTATCATATAAATAAGACAATTTGTGTTTGGTCTTTGAATTTAAATGCTTAATATCTTAATTTCTATATAACTTTGTTGTATTAAAACATATTGAAAACAGTCTCAAAAATAGATTTCATTATGTACACTCCAAGTTCAACTTGAACTATATGAAACATGTAATGATTATAATTTTAAGATAAGGAAAGATATGTGTACAAATACATTTGCCATATACCTTTATTTATTGCATTTAATGCCTTTTGGTCTATTTTTCCCTTGAGGAAAGCCACTTTTCCTTTTTTGTCTTTTTTTTTCTTGGTAGTGAAAAAGTATAGACAGTCATTGTCACTAAAATGTCATAGGAAGTTATCTGATTCTGCTTAATGAGATAACTTTCTAGGATGGTATTCTAAGAAATTCAAATGGAAGGATCCAGTATAAAGTAATTATTTTATGATTGTAATAAGTTAGATAAAGTTAAAATGTGCAATGTAAGTTAGTAAGTAAAATTCAGCTTCATAAACACCTATCCAGAACCTCCTTTCTGATCAGTATTTTGTGAGAAATTATATAAGCAAATATAGCTCTCCATCTCTACCCTTATGAGCTTATTAATATATTGGATAGGGAAAGATATTTTCATCTATGAATTAATATACATGAATTAATAAATTCTGTAATAATAGTGAATGTAGTTAGTAGTCAATATTTAAGTTTTATTACTTTGCAAACATTATATTAAGTAGTTTAACTGCATTCTCTCATAGAATTCTCAGTAAAAGTTCCATGAAATATATTTTATGTTTTATTGTGTTTGTCTTCTGGATTTGGAAACATACCCAAGAGGTGAAGGAACTTCTCCAAGGTCATGCAGCTGACATCTGAATTGAGGCAGTAGAACTACTATTATGTGCTGTCAACCACCAGAGAACATCCATGTATGTACATGGAAAAGACATGATAGGTACCTTCCAAAAAGCTTCACAGAAAACATGAGCCATGGGTTAGCCCTTGAATAATTAACGTACAGATATGTACAGATGATTTCATACAGATAAGAAGGAAAACAGAAAAATTCCAAGGGAGGAAGAGGAGATGGACAAAATAGAATGACTATAACATGTGCTGAAGGAAATGATCTAATGCAGTAGTGAGATACTCTAAGGATTACACGAATAAGCATGCTGACTGCACTTAAGGAGGCCCCTGATGCTGTCCATCAATTATATAAAACTTCCCGTGTCTATTTTCTCTTCCACTTTGTGGTTTATTATTTCATTATTTCAGCACTTCTTTCACACCTTCAGTAACTCTTCTTCAATCCTATCAGCTTATGATAGCACTTTCTTTTTAATTGAGAAAACAGAAGGAAATAGAAGAAAGTCTCCGCTAGTCCCCCCATTGCATCTACTCCCCAACTTGCATTCGCAGCCCTGTTCTCTGTCTTCTCTCCTATTATCATGAGTTAATGACAGTCAGCCCATCCACTGCACTCTAGATGCCCTCCCCTCTTACTTACTCAAGTGCATTGTTCCACAACTCTGTTCACCCCTTCAATCATCAATCCTTTTTTCTCTCTTGGGTTATTCCTAGTATGCAAACAAACCTTTTATTCTTCCCTAAAAACAAAACATATAAACAAAATACCTCTTGAGACAACACTTCTCCTCGTAGATATGTCCACTTCCCTTCTTGTTGAAGGGATTGTGTAAGTCTTGAAAGCATTGTCTATGCTCATGTCTTAAACCTCTCCCCATCTCCATTTTGCCCTAAACACACTTGAGTTAACGTTATTCTTCATAATACCAGTACTACTGTTCTTGCCAGAGTCGAACCCAGGTCTCCCACATTACAGGCAGATTCTTTACCATCTGAGCCACCAGCGAAGCCCTTTTAAGACATTATGCTGTCCTAATTTTCTCTTACCTCTGTGGTTAGTCTTTCTCTCTGTTATTTTCTAGGGCTTTTTTTCCGTCCCTAACCTCTACACGTAGGAATGTCCTGAAGACATGTTCTTAGAGATGGCCTATTTTCTCTCACTCACTCCCCTGGCAGTTTCCTTAGTCTCTTCATATTAAATATCCTCTCAACCTCCAATCTAGACTTCTCCTCTGACATCCAGAACTGAATATCTAATAGTGATATCTTCAGTCGAATATGTAACACTCATCTAAAACCAAACATGTCCCAAACTCAGCACCTGATAACTGCCAAAAAGCCGTCTCCTTTCACGAAGTCTATCATCTTAGGAAATAATGTTAAACCTTGGAGTCTCATTTGAGCTCCCTTTCTTGCAACCCAGGTCTGACACATCAGCATTTTCCAAACATTAGCTCTTCTCATCATTTACATTACTGCTGTCTTAGTCAAAGTCACCAATATTTTCACCTGAATTATTGTAATAATCTACTAAGTGTTTTTCATTTGTTTTGCTTTGTTTTAATTTTTGCATTTCCTTCGGTTTACCCTATAGTCTCTAATTAAATATAAAGTGATCCTATTAAAATTTAAGCTACTTTTTGCTGCTACTTTGTTTAAATCTCTTCAATGCTTTGCATCTCCTTCAGTGAAAAAATCGAAGTCCTTTCAATGTCCTATCTAACTCCATGTGATCTGGCTTCCCATTACTTCTCCCACATCCTGTGTTAGTATTTACGTACCTTCTCAGTTGCAGGTACAATGAACACTGGAACACATGAATAATACTCCGACTTCAGGGCTTTAGAACTTTGTATTCCCTCTGTCTGAAATGTTTGTCCCCTGAATATGCTTATGGTTTGTTTCCTTACCTTCAGGTCTTTACTCAAATGTCACTTTCTTTCTGGAATCTTCCCTGGCCACATTATATAAAATTGGGAAGATCCCCTGGAGAAGGAAATGGCAACCCACTCCAGTATTCTTGCCTGGAGAATCCCATGGATGGAGGAGCCTCGTGGGCTACATTCCATGGGGTCACAAAGAGTCAGACACGATTGAGTGACTTAACATACATAACATAACATAACATTACTCAAATGTCACTTTCTTTCTGGAATCTTCCCTGGCCACATTATATAAAATTATACACCTATGAAACCATCTATCTTCTTTCTCTGCTTTATTTTTTTTTTATACTACTGGCTACTTAATATAGAGCATGTTTTACTTATTTATTTTCTTTACTATTTGCTTCAAACACTGGAGCATAAGTTCACTGAGTGCAGACATCTTTTCATATTTTATTCACGGCTGTATCCCCAGTTCTTAGAAGAGATTTTGCTGTATGGTGGGCAGTCAATAAATATTTTTTGAGCATATTTATAAGTTAAATGATATATATTCTGGTGGTATTAGAGGATGTGAAGGGGGGAAAGCTTGACTTTGATTTTGTAATCATGAAGAGAGCTGTTACAGGTTTTCAGAGGGAAACTGACATGTTGACAGAGGTATGGATCTGCATTGGGCTAAGCTGGCATTTTTGTCATCTTTTCTTCCAGCAGAACAGTTAGCCCGGAGCAGAATAAGAAAAAAAAAATGAAAATTGGAAATAGTTCCATGTTGAGAATACTATAATGTGCTCTATAAAAAAGATCAGAAAAAACTGAAGTAGCTGGAATTTAGTGGTAGCTAAGAGAGAGCGGACATTGTTAAATTTAAATTCAAAGTGTCCTTTTTTTTTTAGCTTCAATTTTGAAAAACTATTGGGTACATTTGACTATACTTGGTGCTTATAAGCTCTCAGGTTTTAGTCCTCCTTTCCAATTCTCCAATTAGGCTGTAAAAGTAAGTAAGTGGCACTGTTCCCATTTTAGAATTAAAGATACTCAGGGGAGAAGATACATTTGTTTGGACTAAACTACTGGAAATGGCTTTCTTCCATAATTTCCTCTAACTTTGCTGCCAGATTTCTTCTCCCTGTCTTTGGATGATTGGTTTATCTGCATCTTCTGGGTATTTTCAACTAGTACAAAGGTCACATTTCCAAGTAGTAATGGTGTAACCTAGTTTCGGAGTAAAAGTAGGTGGTCATCTATTCGCTAGTGTGGTAGACATCCATGTTTCCGTTTTTAGTGAGGGGCATTTTGGAAACTTTGTCACTGAACAGTTGCCAGCACAGACCAAGGACTGCTAGGTGACATCTTGTCTCCCTCCCCAGTGTAGGATTCTGCTTTCAGACAATAAAACACCCATAAACTTGCTTCTGGGGCTTCCTGCATCAGCAGACAGCCCCACAGAGTAGAACCTAATCGAGAGGACTTGAACCCAGCTACCTTTTACTCTGTCCACTTGTGAACTGAGGCTCCTTGCCACAAGAAGGTACTTCACCCACTGATACTTCTCTCCACCCAGTCCTTTACAGACTTTTCTAGGATACTTCCTACCTCATATATTTCTAATCATCAGGGAAATCAAGTCACAGTTCCCCAAGTAACTTTCATATTTTTAAATTAATTTATTTTTTATTGAAGGATAACTGCTTTATAGAATTTTGCTGTTTTCTGTCAAACCTCAGCATACATTATTTCAGGTTACAGATTCACTGTCAATAAATATCTATATAAGAGAGAGGTACTGATCTCTAAAAAGTAGTCACAACCTCTGAAAAGAAATCTCTTGGGATCCCTGTACTTTGACTTGATGAGTGCAAAGTATTTTCTCCTTTAACTGAGAAGTAGGAAATCCCACCATATACCTAGTGACTTTGAATTTCCTTGCATCATTGACTCATTCAACTTTCTAATCTCCTCTTATAGAGGCAGGAGGTAGGTGATAGAGATTCAGAGTTACAGTAACAGCTCTGATATCTTTACAGCAGCTTTTTTTTTTTTTTGATTCACCTATCATTTGCTGGCTTAGTTTAGAGACTTGCTGAAATTCCAGAAGTTATTTTTCTTATCCTATTATCATGTATCTGTTACCAGTAGTGTATACATTGGAAAGTCAGAATCTGTACAAGGATCTCTGACACCAAAGTGGTGTCCTTCCTGATATTCCTTACTTGTGTTCCTTGAGAGGGCAGAGGACAATGAAATATGTGTAGAGAAGTGAGGGGCAATGGTAAGAAGATTGAGATTCTAAGGACAAGCATACATATGGAAGGCTGCCGTGTACCTTGTTCAATGAATGTAAACTTGAGGACCAATTAATGTATACTGTACTATTAATGAGTAGTCAGCTAGAATGGGTATGTCTACATTTAAGGCACCTAGAAGTTCATGCCAAATGCATATCAAGACCAGATGATTTAAGTGGACTCTGGAATAGAAAGGAAAATGAATGTGAGTCCTACAGTGGTATGATTTTAGGAAACCCAAAATTGATATGCATTGTGGTGGGAGGGGGGACAAGTGGGAAGAAAGGAATGATTAAGTGGGTGTCTGAGACAGATGGTTTGGGCTTCAAATAAAGAAACCCACAGGGTGATGGATAAATAATGATGAAGAGTAGCATTGGGGAGTAAGGAAAAATTGGACAACCCCATCCCAAGAATTCAGGAGGTGTAGGATGAAATAAGACCTTTAAATGCTTACTCCCTTTGAAAATAAAAAAATTGTGCAAGATCAAATAACACTTGGAGGAACATTTTTTCGATGTTTTTGTTATGACCTCTCATTATAGTCAAGATCAGATAAGAAAATATAAGACTGAGCAACATATCAGAATCAAGTATTTTTTTTTTAGAAAAAATTGTTTTTCTATCCTAACATAAATACTCCATCAGAAGCAAATAAACAAAAAAAAAGCTGAATTTGAATGAGAAGCTGTCATATACCTGGAATTTAAGTAATAAATAAAATTTTATTGGTAGAAGAATTAACAGTTTGGATATGTGGGGAAATGTTCATTTTATAGTAAAATTTTTGTCATGTACAATTCCAAAATAACATAACTTTAAAAAAAAAAGACATTTTGGGCCTTTCATAAACAGTTTCAGTCATCTGAGAGTCAGTTCAGCTGTGAGTGATTTTAACAAGTAAATTGCTTCAACTGTGTGTTTAATAGACTGTGTCACAAAACTGTAGCCCAAAAACAGGAGGCTGGGAGACAGGAGGTAAACGTGAGATGTGTATGTTAAGCCGTAGCCTGGCCGTAGTGCATACTTTTTGGGAGAAACTGACTGGGGCTACTAATCTATCATATTTTCATATTTATTCTTGATAATAGGGGTGCTAGACATAGGGCCTACCTAGTAAAGCATATTCATTTTTTATATATGCAAAAAAATATTTGTGTCTTACAAAGAACACTATTACAGAAAGAAAGTTAAGTAACACAAGGTACCTATTTTCACTATGCTTAAAAATGGCAACCTAAACTACTGGTAGATTATTCTTTTTACCTTTATGAAATTATAATGATGAAAGTTTTAGTTTGGTGCCACCTTAAATATGTGACTTCACACTGCCCATATTGTATTTATAGTCACCCTTTTGTACAATTATTGTGATCATTATTGTGATTTATATTTCCCACTCACATGTTTTATTATACTCTGTATACAAAACGTCAGATAACTTAGTATCATCACTTTTAGTGGCTATCTGAGTTTCCCAAGGCTGTTCATGAAAACAGTCCATACTGTGTCACAGCCACAGTCTTTGAATAAAGTAAGTGTTCCACTCTTCATCTCACTGCTGTTGTCCGTTTGACACTCAGACTGTGGCAACCATGTGATCACTGGGGCAGTTTTCCTTTGACATTGAGTACCTGGAGTGGCTGTGCATTGTTTGGGACAGAACACACCAAACTAATTCAGTTAACTCATTCACTAAATACATATTAGAGCCGACCAAATGCCAGGAACAAGGGCCAGATCCTATGATTGCAAATGAGTTAGACATATTCCCTGTCACTGGATTTTACTTTCTAGTTGAGGAAAGCAGAATTATACTCAAGAAACAACTTGTATGTTAGAAAATTTAGCATGATCAATTGATCTGCTTCTTTAACACACACATATAACATTTTTAAAAGCTGTATTTTTCAAAGGCTGATAGAGGAATTCTAGTACTAAGGGAGCTTTTGATGATTAAGCAGCTTTGAGGAATTAGTTTAAATGTCTGAAAGTTTCAAAAGAAGAGGCAACTTTTGAATGACTTTTTGGGAGTGGTCAAAATGACAGCATTCAAAGTAAAGCAAAGGCTTTTTTTTTTCCCCCATTCTCCTTTCCTGTTCATTCCTTTCCCTTCCTGAACATTTGGTCCAAAAGCCATTAGGTACAGCTGAACATAGGAGGAGAACTGTGGTCAGACAGTCAGTCAGAAGCCATGCAAGATGAGAAGGGGGTCCTAGTCAGCACTGGGTATCAGAACCTGTAGGGTATAGGACAAGCAACCACATGAGCATCAGAGCCCAAACAGGGTGAGAAGAAAGGCATCATAGCAAAGAACACTTGTATGGGATATCAAGAGCTGTGTAAGTCTAGATGGCAAGCCCAGGGAAGGTGGCTTGGAATAGCCTCTCAGAATGTGAACAGCCCTAAGAAAACAGCATCCCTATAGGAGAGCTATCAAGAATGGATAGCGCCTGAGTGAGGGGAAGGGTGCTTTCACATGAGGGCCAGCCTGTTTAAAGTTTCATAGCCAAGTCAAATCTTCAGGATTCAATGTATGAGGAGAGTCCAAGTGGGATGAGTAGGTTTCTATGCAGGAGCTGGCTTAGGGCAGGATATTGGATCCTCAGTAAATTGAGGGGGCCACAGGACTGGAGAAGGCAATGGCACCCCACTCCAGTACTCCTGCCTGGAAAATCCCATGGACGGAGGAGCCTGGTAGGCTGCAGTCCATGGGGTCGCTGAGGGTCGGACACGACTGAGCGACTTCACTTTCTCTTTTTACTTTCATGCATTGGAGAAGGAAATGGCAACCCAGTCCAGTGTTCTTGCCTGGAGAATCCCAGGGATGGGGGGGCCTGGTGGGCTGCCGTCTATGGGGTCGCACAGAGTCGGACACGACTGAAGTGACTTAGCAGCAGCAGCAGCAGGACTGGAAAAGGTCAGGTTTCCAAAGAAATCTCAACGAAAGGCAATGCCAAAGAATGCTCAAACTACCAATTGTACTCATCTCACACGTCAGCAAACTAATGCTCAAAATTCTCCAAGCCAGGCTTCAGCAATACGGAACTGTAAACTTCCAGATGTTCAAACTGGATTTGGAAAAGGCAGAGGAACCAGAGATCAAACTGCCAACATCTGTTGGATCATCAAGAAAACAAGAGAGTTCCAGAAAAACATCTGCTTTATTGACAATGCCAAAGCCTTTGACTGTGTGGGTCACAACAAACTGTGGAAAATTCTTAAAAAGATGGGAATACCAGATCACCTGACCTGCTTCTTAAGAAATCTCAGGAAGCAATGGTTAGAACTGGACATGGAACAATAGACTGGTTCCAAATAGAGAAAGGAGTAGTGAAGGCTGTACATTGTCACAGTGCTTATTTAACTTATATGCAGACTCCGTCATGAGAAATGCTGGGTTGGATGGAGCACAAGCTGGAATCAAGAGTTCCAGGAAAAATATAAATAACCTCAGATAGGCAGATGACACCATCCTTATGGCAGAAAGCAAAGAACTAAAGAGCCTCATGATGAATGTAAAAGAGGAGAGGAGAGTGAAAAAGTGAAAAAGCTCTGAGCTGAACCCCGACCAAGAGTGCGCCGGCCCTCGCCGCCACCGCCGCCATGAAGCCAGGGCCGCCGCACCGCGCCGGGGCCCGCGGGCTGCTCCTGCCTCTGCTGCTGCTGCTGCTGGTGAGGCGTGCTGCGGGGGCCCCGCGCTGGCGCAGTGAGAATTTCGAGAGGCCCGTGGACCTTGAGGACTCTGGGGATGATGACTCCTTCCCTGATGATGAGCTAGACGACTTCTACTCCAGGTCCGGCTCCGGCTACTTTGAGCAGCAGTCAGGCATTGAGACAGCCATGCAGTTCCGCCCAGATGTCGCCCTGGCAATGTCCACCACACCTGCGGTGCTGCCCACCATGGACATACAGCCTGTGGGCATGCTGTTTGATGAGCTCCCTCTGTGCGCCCCACCCCAAAGCCAGCCACCAGCCCCCCCACTGGTGACAGAGGTGCCAGAAGAGTCCAGCCAGAGAGCCACCACCATCTCCACTCCCCCGGCTACCAGCACTGGCACCACCACGGGGCCCCCACAGTGGCCACAGTGCCCGCCACAGTGGTGGCATCTCTGTGGTGCCCCCGTCCACGGCCACCACCTCTGTCGTAAGGACCACCGGCGTAAGTAGGCTTCTGCCTCTTCCCCTGACCACAGTGGCTACAGCCTGTGCCGCCAGCCTAGCGGTGCCCTCACCTCCCACCATAGTGGCTGTCTTGGCCCCCAATTCCCAGGCTGGTCTGCACAGCTACTTCCAGGACAAGGGCCCTTCCTAGACCGCTACCACCCAGAAGCCTGACATCTCTGAGAAGAGCACTCTGCCCTGGGGGACCACCGCCCATGGACCCATGGAGGTGGGTCAGACCCCAACTCCAGAGTCTCCTGACCACCAGGATGAGCCAGAGATGCCAGTGAGTGGGGAACCCAGTGGGGACTTTGAACTGTCAGAGGAAGAGACCACACAGCCAGACACAGCCAATGAGGTGGTGGCTGTGGGTGGGGCCACGGCCAAGCCATCACCTCTACCTGGGACGCTGCCCAAGGGTGCCCGCCCAGGCCCTGGCCTCCTGGACGGTGCTGTCGACTCAGGCAGCTCGGCGGCTCAGCTTTCCCAGAAGAGCATCCTGGAGCGGAAGACGGTGCTCGTAGCTGTGATCGTGGGCTGGGTTGTAAGCGCCCTCTTTGCTGCCTTCCTGGTCACACTGCTCATCTATGGCATGAAGAAGGAGGACGAGGGCACCTACACATTGGAGGAGCCCAATCAGGCGAGCGTCACATGCAAGAAGCCTGACAAGCAAGAGGAGTTCTATGCCTAGTGGAGCCAGAGTGCCTCCCTGCAGCCTCAGCGCCACCCCTGCATCCAGTCCCTGGCCTAGCACCGCCAGCCTCGGCCTGGGACTGGGCTGGGACATCCTGGCCCCACTTCATCTCTGCCACCCTCCCAAGGTCTGCCCAGACTGCCAGCCTCACACAGCTCTTCCCCAAGGGACAGGAGGCACTGCCATCTGCTCCAGACAGTGCCCTTAGGAGCTCATCACTTTCACCACATATTTGTAC
>SJXQ01003374.1:140806-235755 GCA_006408695.1 Aepyceros melampus
TAACCATCAGCTTGGGGCTTTAGGACCTCACATCAGATGGACAGGAGGAAGGGAACTCCTGATTGGCTGGTGGACGAAGGGGTGGAACTTCAGCCCTAACCTGGCCTGACAGGGCTGGCTGAGGTTTCCTTTTGGAGGCAGAGAGGCACTCTGGCTGGTTTCCAGGACAAGCATTTGGCAAGCTCAGCCCTTGAAATCACTGGGACACTGTACCCTGATGCTCCTGTCCCAGGCTCACTCTCTGCCTGGGTGAGACGGCACCCCTCACCCACCAGCCTGTTTTGTCCTGGCCTTTTGGGGGTTGTGTGGTCATTTTTCCTCACCTCTGCTCAATGCATATGCACCCACAGGCTTCAGTTCCTTCCTAGTCTACCCCAGCTTCTTGAGAGTGGCCTGGCAGCCACTTGTGAGGAGGGGCTTGCACCTCCTTCTTCTTAGTGGACTCTGAACAGACACTGTCTCTCACGTGGTTACACGTATTGTCACACACAAAGAGAAAAGCATACAATAGCAATCACGCGCATCTTGACCACCTAGCTAATCCAGATATGTCACAGACACATTATCCCAAAGATGTTTGTTCTCACATATTTATTATGTGCCCTCTACAGATGCTTATGGCAATGCAAGTCACTAATCATCATAACCTAATGGTTAAAAAACAAAAACAAAAACAACCCTTAACATTCGGAAACTAGATCTTGGCATCTGGTCCCATCACTTCATGGCAAATAGATGGGAAAACAGGGGAAACAGTGACAGACTTTATTTTGAGGGGCTCCAAGATCACTGCAGCCATGAAATTAAAAGACGCTTGCTCCTTGGAAGAAAAGTTGTGACCAACCTAGACAGCATATTAAAAAGCAGAGACATTGCTTTGCCAACAAAGGTCCATCTAGTCAAAGCTATGTTTTTTTCCAGTAGTCATGTATGGATGTGAAAGTTGGACTATAAAGAAGGCTGAGTGCTGAAGAATTGATGCTTTTGAACTGTGGTGGTGGAGAAGACTCTTAAGCATCCCTTGGACTGCAAGGAGATCTAACCAGTCCATCATAATGGAAATCAATCCTGAATATTCATTGGAAGGACTGATGCTGAAGCTGAAATTGTAATACTTTGGCTACCTGATGTGAAGAAGTGACTAATTTGAAAAGACCCTGATTCTGGGAAAGATTGAAGGCAGGAGGAGAAGGGGACGACAGAGGATGAGATAGTTGGATGGCATCACTGACTCAATGGACAGGAGTGTGAGTAAACTCTGGGAGTTGATGATGGACAGGGAGGCCTGGTGTGTTGCAGTCCATGGGGTAGAAAAGAGTCAGACACAACTTAGTGACTGAACTGAACTGAAAGTGATGGGGGGCTGCTGGGTGGCAGGATAGTCCAGAACTGCAGGCCAGAGCAGGATAGGATGATGGCTCACCCATCCCTCAAGAGGTCTCCATTCTTTCCTCTTCTCTCTTTGTAAGTTATGCTGTTGTCTGAAAGTTCATATTCCACCCTGCTCCACACAATCATAATAATAGAGTGGTGTATGTCTCATTAATTCCTCCTCTAGGTCTGTGAGGTAGTATCATTATCCTCTTTTACAGACAGTGGTGCAAAGAGAGTATGAAGCTGCCCCAGGATCAAAACTAGCAAGTGGTTGTGCCAAGATTCAGATCTCTGTCTGACTACGCATTCTGACCCCCTGAATCATGAGAACTTCTGCAAGCACTTCAGCTAGATATGATCCTTTCAACCCCTGAACTCCTGCTCAGAGCATACATTGAACACTGAATAACTCATACACGAATGAATAGAATAATAGCAATTTTAATAGCTTTATAAGATTAAAGGAGAAGAAAGCATTAAGGATAAATCCAGATTTCTAAGCTAATTTGAGAGGAACATTTGGTGGATTGGGGGTTGCTGTTATTCAGATCTCTGTCTGACTACGCATTCTGACCCCCTGAATCATGAGAACTTCTGCAAGCACTTCAGCTAGATATGATCCTTTCAACCCCTGAACTCCTGCTCAGAGCATACATTGAACACTGAATAACTCATACACGAATGAATAGAATAATAGCAATTTTAATAGCTTTATAAGATTAAAGGAGAAGAAAGCATTAAGGATAAATCCAGATTTCTAAGCTAATTTGAGAGGAACATTTGGTGGATTGGGGGTTGCTGTGATCTTGATATCAGGATATATCTGCACATCCAAATGAAGCTACCCCATGGGGAAGTCATTGATGAGTATGTCTTGTCTGAGTTGTCATCTTAGAAATTGCAATTTATTTTATTTATGTATTTCAGACTGCACAGCGCAGCTTGTGGGATCTTAGTTCCCTGACCAGAGATCAAACCTGTGCCCCCTGCAGTGGAAGTCCTAACCACTCAACTGCCAGAAAATTCCCTCGAAATTACAGCTTAGCGCAATTCCTTCTATCATATTTCCTTCCTTCCTTTTATGTCTTTTGCCTTCCCTTCTTTATTTTCCTTCAGAAATATCATTGAGCCTTTTCTTAGTATCTGATATTATGATGGTACTTACAGTTGGATATGTAAGATACTACATCCTGTTCTTACCTTGTTCATAGCACTCATCTTAAGTTTGTGCCTCATATTTAATTTGATTTTGTGTCTTTAGTTCTAAACACACTGCCTGGCACATAGTAAATGCTCAAATGATACTGAGTAAAGAGTTGTATGGTGCAGAACAAAGGAAAGGATATTTCGGGTTGAAATCAGTGCTCCTTAAATTATAACACATGTATAAATCCCCTAGGGATCTTCTAAAAAGATTGATTCAGTAGGTCTGGAGTGAGGGCATGGGGGGCCCAGAAATGAGATTCTGCCTTTGTAGTCAGTTTCTGCTGCTGCTGCTAAGTCACTTCAGCTGTGTCCGACTCTGTGTGACCCCATAGATGGCAGCTCACCAGGCTCCCACCATCCTTGGGATACTCCAGGCAAGAACACTGGAGTGGGTTGCCATTTCCTTCTTCAATGCATGAAAGTGAAAAGTGAAAGTGAAGTTGCTCAGTCATGTCTGACTCTTGACGCTATGGACTGCAGCCCACCAGGCTTCTTTGTCCATGGGATTTTCCAGGCAAGAGTACTGGAGTGGGGTGCCACTGCCTTCTAGGTCCTTGTTATTCAAAATGTGGTTTGTGGGCTCATAGCATTGGCATACAAGTTGAGAAGCATGATGGAGAGGATGGTGTGTAAGGTAGAAGCAGGAAATTTAGTGCGGCAGAGAATAGCCCCTGAAAGGGCAGGCATGGGGATTGATGAGCCCGGAAAGGAGGTTAGGGACAGAGCCCATGGCGCCCAGGTATAGTGGAAAGCTAATGCATTTGGAGTCAGGCATGCTGTACCGTGCTGCACTTCATTGCTCAGTCATGTCCAACTCTTTGCAACCCCATGGGCTGGAGCCCACCAGGCTCCTTTGTCCATGGGGATTCTCCAGGCAAGAGTACTGGAGTGGCTGCCATGCCCTCCCCCAGGGAATCTTCCCAACCCAGGGATTGAACCCAGGTCTCCAACATTGCCTCTTCCTGCCCCAAGATGGTAAAGCATCTGCCTGCAATGCGGGAGACCCGGGTTTGATCCCCAGGTCAGGAAGATCCCCTGGAGAAGGAAATGGCAACCCACTCCAGTACTCTTGCCTAGAAAATTCCATGGATGGAGGAGCCTGGTGGGCTACAGTCCATGGGGTGGCAAAGAGTCAGACACGACTGAGCGACTTCGCCTTCACCTCTGACATTGCAGGCAGGTTCTTCACCAGCTGAATCAGAGTCAGACATACTTGAGTTCTAATCTCAGTTTGGACAAGTACTGGTGGTACAATGTCATTGCTCCTAATTCTCACTTTCCTTGTATACACATGAGAACAGGGAAAGCAAACTGTCTTCTTCACAAGGCTGCTGTGAGCATTAACTCAATGTAAATTTTCTAGGTCAATGCCTGGCCCCTGGTGGGCACTCAATAAATGGTAGTGATCATCATTACCAGGGTAGGTGACGGACAGTGTGAGTCTGGGCAGATAGAGAAAATATCATTTCTGCCTATAGGGATTTCTAGAGTGGATGAATCATCAGTGTGATAGGCCTTCTGGCTATTGCCTCTGCCTTCTCTATTTTGGTCATACTTCCCTGGTGGCTCAGATGGTAAATGCGCATGCCTACAATGAGGGAGACCGGGGTTCAATCCCTGGGTCAGGAAGATCCCCTGGAGAAGGAAATGGCAACCCACTCCAGTACTCTTGCCTGGAAAATCCCATGGACGGAGGAGATTGGTAGGCTATGGTCCATGGGGTCGCTAAGAGTCAGACACGAATGAGAGACTTCACTTCTTTATAGGCTTCTCTATTTTGGCTTCATGACTCAAGGGGATAAACTGTAAACTGATTTCATGGCTTGAGGCCCCAGGTGAGATTTCTACTCACAGTAGATCAGGTCAGTAAATACCCTCAGCAGAAGGCAGGCACCTGGATTTGCTTTGCTGTCAACCACATTTCTTTTAGACAACTTCTCTTTTGTCTTCTTCACTCTCAGGTTATCCTGCCAAATACCAACTAATCTTGGAAGGATGTGTCTGACCAAATTCCTTCATGTGGGTCAGATAATAGAATTTGTTGGAGCAACAATTCAGTGCCATTGTCTATCCACACATGATCTTTCTCATTAGTTGCTGTCTAGCCCTTGTGCTGGGTGGGAAGCAGACCCCTACTTGTCCTCAAACACACCCTTCTCCAGCTCCTTTGTCTCTTTGTGTTCAGTCCTCCTCATCCAGAGCACTAGTCTCCAGGACAGTCTCCACTGGAGGAGAGGAAGAAAATAATAAAATTCCTATTTTATTTGTGTTTTATTAATGACTATACAGTATCAGTATTGTGGTACTGATGGATGCAATTTATAAATAAACAGGCAAACCCACATGGCAACTGCTGACCTTTTATCTTTGCGATTGTCTAGTTTCAATTCCTTCTAGTCTGGTCTGGGCTCAATCCCATCTTGTATATTACACTGAGGATTATCTTTTTTTTCCAATCTCTTTTTAAAAGTTGAAGTTAGTTAATTTACAGTGTGGGTTAGCTTCAGGTGTACAACAAAATGATCTGAAAAAGAATATATATGTTCTTTTCAATTTTTTTGCTTAATAGGTTATTACAAAACATTGCATATAGTTCCCTGTGCTATATATTAGGTCCTTGTTGTTTATTTATGTTGTGTGTATATGTTTATCTATATTGGGAATACTATGGTAGTGTATATACATTAACACTAAGCTCCGAATTTATCTGCCTTATACCAGAGATTCTCTTTCTAAAATGTATTTTTCATTGTTCACTGGCCTGTCTAAAGTCATTCATTCATTCATTCATATGCTGAGCAGCTGCCACCAGTCAGGCACTATTATATTCTAGACTTACAACGATGAGTGAGATGCCGCCCTTGCCTTTACAGAACCCAGGGAAGTAGGCTCCTTGTGATCTCCTGCTCCACCATGTGATGAAAGATTTTGTAATCTGCAACCTAATTTCCAAACTCTCCTGTTTACATTTAGTCACACCAAGGTGATTAGCATTGCCTAATTTTCACCCATGTGCCTCTGCTTTACATTTTACATTCTGCAAAAATGTAAACTCCATAACGGCAGGGATCTTTGTATTCCAAATGCCAGTATATAGTGGGTGCTTAATAAATGCTTATTGACTGCAGGACTACTACTGTGTCCTACTACGGCAGGACTAACTACTGCTACTTGACTCCCTTCCTCATTAAGCTCTTTTCTCTCTGTCACGTATCTTTCACATAGCCAACTCATCCTTCAGATCTCAGCCTAAATGCCACTCCTTCAGCAACGCTTTTGACTTCCCAGACTCAGTGAGGGCTCACTATTGTGCATCCTTAAATCTCTCTGTACCTTTCCTCACAGCATGTATCATATTATTAATAATCGTTTCTGGGATTATTTAATTATGACCTGTCTTCATCACTAGATTATAAATTCCATAAGGGTAGCAACTATATTTAATTTTGTCATTGCTGTTTTCTCCAGCCTTCAAAACAATGCCCAATACATAGTGGTTGTTCGCAAAATATCAAACAAAAGTGATGACTTTATCTTAGTTACCTGCCCAGTTTCCCAGTCCTTCTGCAGGAGGGAAAGGGACAGGGCACAACCTTTAAAAGAGTGACCTAGGCCAAGGACGTGACTCAAACTGATTAGAACAAAAAAGGTCCAAGATGGCTGATGAGTTGACTTCCACTAGACCTTGACCCTCAGCACACACGCATTTTGACACATCAGCAAGCTAAATGACACACCCAACAATGCCATGACAGTTCAAAATTTGACCATAAAGGTAAAAAAGTGGGCAGTGGCCCAATTCGTAGAAATCCCCATCACTTCCCTCAAATAGCTGGAATACTTCAGCCACTCATTGGCCTAGGAAATTACCCATGCCTATGAAAACATCTACTTTGGATTCATTGATTACAATAAAGTATTTGACTGTATGGATCACAACAAACTGTGGAAAATTCTTAAAGAAAAGGGAATACCAGACCACCTTATCTGTCTCCTGAGAAACTTGTATGTGGGTCAAGAAGCAACAATTAGAACCTTAGTTCAGTTCAGTTCAGTTGCTCAGTCGTGTTCGACTCTTTGCGACCCCATGAATCATAGCACGCCAGGCCTCCCTGTCCATCACCAACTCCTGAAGTTTACCCAAACTCATTTCCATTGAGTCGGTGATGCCATCCAGCGATCTCATCCTCTGTTGTTCCCTTCTGCTCCTGCCCCAAATCCCTCTCAGCATCAGGGTCTTTTCCAATGAGTCAACTCTCGCATAAGGTAGCCAAAGTATTGGAGATTCAGCTTCAACATGAACACCTAAGACTGATCTCTTTTAGGATGGACTGGTTGGATTTCTGTGCAGTCCCAAGGACTCTCAAGAGTCTTCTCCAACACCATGGTTTAAAAGCATCAATTCTTCGGTACTCAGCTTTCCTTATAGTCCAACTCTCACATCCATACATGACCACTGGAAATATAATAGCCTTGACTAGACTGACCTTTGTTGGCAAAGTGATGTTTCTGCTTTTTAATATGCTGTCTAGGTTGGCCATAATATTCCTTCCAAAGAGTAAGCATCTTTTAATTTCATGGCTGCAGTCACCATCTACAGTGATATTGGAGCCCCCCAAAATAAAGTCTGACACTGTTTCCACTGTTTCCCCATCTATTTTCCATGAAGTGATGGGACCAGATGCCATGATCTTAGTTTTCTGAATGCTGAGCTTTAAGCCAACTGTCGCACTCTCCTCTTTCACTTTCAAGAGGCTTTTTAGTTCCTCTTCACTTTTTGCCATAAGGGTGGTGTCATCTGCATATCTGAGGTTATTTCTCCTGGCAATGTTGATTCAAGCTTGTGCTTCAAGCCCAGCATTTCTTATGATGTACTCTGCATATAACTTAAATAAGCAGGGTGGTGACAACATGCAGGCTTGACGTACTCCTTTTCCTGTTTGGAACCAGTCTGTTGTTCTATGTCCAGTTCTAACTGTTGCTTCCTGACCTGCATATAGGTTTCTCAAGAGGCACATCAGGTGGTCTGGTATTCCCATCTGTTTCAGAATTTTCCACAGTTCTTGTGATCCACACAGTCAAAGGCTTTGGCATAGTCAATAAAGCAGGAATAGATGTTTTTCTGGAACTCTCTTGCCTTTTCCATGATCCAATGGATGTTGGCAATTTGATCTTTGGTTCCTCTGCCTTTTCTAAAACCAGCTTGAACATCTGGAAGTTCACAGTTCACGTATTGCTGAAGCCTGGCTTGAGGAATTTTGAGCATTACTTTACTAGCATGTGAGATGAGTGCAATTGGGCGGTAGTTTGAGCATTCTTTAGCATTGCTTTTCTTTGGGGTTGGAATGAAAACGGACCTTTTCCAGTCCTGTGGCCACTACTGAATTTTCCAAATTTGCTGGCATATTGAGTGCAGCACTTTCACAGCATCATTTTCAGGATTTGGAATAGCTCCACTGGAATTCCATCACCTCCACTAGCTTTGTTCATAGTGATGCTGTCTAAGGCCCACTTGACTTCACATTCCAGGATGTCTGGCTCTAGGTAAGTGATCACACCATCGTGATTATCTGGGTCATGAAGACCTTTTTTTGTACAGTTCTTCCATGTATTCTTGCCACCTCTTCTTAATATCGCCTGCTTCTGTTAGGTCCCTACCATTTCTGTCCTTTATTGAACACTTCTTTGCATGAAATGTTCCCTTGGTATCTCTAATTTTCTTGAAGAGATCTCTAGTCTCTCCCATTCTGTTGTTTTCCTCTATTTCTTTGCATTGATTGCTGAAGAAGGCTTTCTTATCTCTCCTTTCTATTCTTTGGAACTCTGCATTGAAATGGGTATATCTTTTTTTTTTCTCCTTTGCTTTTCACTTCTCTTCTTTTCACAGCTATTTGTAAGGCCTCCTCAGACAGCCATTTTGCCTGTTTTGCATTTCTTTTTCTTGGAGATTGTCTTGAATCCTGTCTCCTGTACAATGTCACGAACCTCCATCCATAGTTCATCAGGATCTAGTCCCTTAAATCTATTTCTCACTTCCACTGTATAGTCATAAGGGTTTTGATTTAGGTCATATCTGAATGGTTAGTAGTTTTCTCCACTTTCTTCAATTTAAGTCTGAATTTGGCAATAAGGAGTTCATGATCTGAGCCACAGTCAGCTCCCCGTCTTGTTTTTGCTGACTGTATAGAGCTTCTCCATCTTTGGCTGCAAAGAATACAATAATCTGATTTTGATGTTGACCATCTGGTGATGTCAATGTGTAGTCTCGTCTTGTGTTGTTGGAAGAGGGTGTTTGCTATGACCAGTGCATTTTCTTGGCAGAACTCTGTTAGCCTTTGCCCTGCTTCATTCTGCTTTCCAAGGGCAAGTTTGCTTGTTACTCCAGGTGTTTCTTGACTCCTACTTTTGCATCCCAGTCCCCTATAATGAAAAGGACATCTTTTTTGGGTGTTAGTTCTAAAAGGTCTTGTAGGTCTTCATAGAACCATTCAACTTGAGTTTCTTCAGCATTACTTGGGGTTGGATTACCGTGATATTGAATGGTTTGCCTTGGAAACAAACAAAGATCATTCTGTCGTTTTTGAGATTGCATCCAAGTACTGCATTTCAGACTCTTCTGTTGACCGTGATGGCTACTCCATTTCTTCTGAGGGATTCCTGGCCACAGTAGTAGATATAATGGTCATCTGAGTTAAGTTCACCCATTCCAGTCTGTTTTAGTTCTCTGATTCCTAGAATGTGGACATTCACTCTTACCATCTCCTGTTTGACCACTTCCAATTTGCCTTGATTCATGGACCTGACATTCCAGGTTCCTATGCAATATTGCTCTTTACAACATCAGACCTTACTTCTATAACCAGTCACATCCCCAACTGGGTATTGTTTTTACTTTGGCTCCAACCCTTCATTCTTTCTGGAGTTATTTCTCTACTAGTCTCCTGTAGCATATTGGGCACTTACCGACCTGGGGAGTTCCTCTTTCAGTATCCTATCATTTTGCCTTTTCACACTGTTCATGGGGTTCTCAAGACAAGAATACTGAAGTGGTTTGCCATTCCCTTCTCCAGTGAACCACATTCTGTCAGACCTCTCCTCCATGACCATCCATCTTGGGTGGCCCCACACAACATGGCTTGGTTTCATTGAGTTAGACAAGGCTGTGGCCTGTGTGAGTCCAAGTGGCTGTGGTCCAAGTAAGTTAGAACCTATTTCGAACAATTGACTGATTTAAAATTGGGAAAGGAGTATGACAAGTCTGTACACTGTCAATCTACTTATTTAATTTATATGCAGAGTACATCATGCGAAATCCTGGGCTGAATAAATCACAAGCTAGAACAAGATTTCTGGGAGAAGTATCAATAACCTCATATATGCAGATGTTACCACCTTTATGGCAGAAAGTGAGGATAAACTAAAGAACCTCTTGATGAGGGTGAAAGAGAAGAGTGGAAAAGCTGGCTTAAAACTCAGCATTCAGAAAACTAAGAAAATGGCATCCAGTTTCATCACTTCATGGCAAATAGGAAGGGGAAAAAGTGGAAGTGGTGACCGATTTTATTTTCTTGGGATCCAAAATCAGTGCTGATGGTTACTTCAGCCATGAATTTAAGAGACACTTGTTCCTTGGAAGAAAAGCTATGACAAATCTAGACAGCATAAAAAAAAGCAGAGATATCACTATGCCCACAAAGATCTGTCTAGTCAAAGCTATGGTTTTTCCAGTAGTCATGTATGGGTGTGAGGATTGGACCATAAATAAGGCTGAGCACTAAAGAATTGATGCTTTCAAATTTTGGTGCTGGAGAAGATCTTGAGAGTCCCTTAGACTGCAAGGAGATCAAACCAGTCAACCCTAAAGGAAACCAACCTGAATATCCCTTGGAAGGACTCATGCTGAAGCTAAAGCTCCAATAGTTTGATTGCCTGATGCTACAAGCTGACTCATTGGAAAAGACTCTGATGCTGGGAAAGATTGAAGGCAAAAGGAGAAGAAGGCGGCAGAGGATGAGATGGTTAGATAGCATTACTGACTCCATGGACATGAATTTGAGCAAATTCTGGGATATAGTGAAGGACAGGGAAGCCTTGTGTGCTGCAGTCCATGGGGTCACAAAGGGTTGACAAAACTTAGGAACTGAGCAGCAACAACAATAAAAACTGACAACTCCCTACCCTGGCGCCTCTCTCGCCTTCTGAGATAATCCACACTCTATCCGTGAAGTGTGTTTCTTTTTAAATAAATCCACTTACCTGTCAATTTTTCTCTCACTGAATTCTTTCTGCGATGAGATGTCAAGAGCCTAAGCTTCATTAAGTCTTGGGACCAGGTGTGATCTCAGTTAAAAGACCATGAGTTCGAGTCCCAATCTGAGTTGCGTGGTTTCAGGACTAGATACATTTCTCTGAGTGCCAGCTTTGGGATCTCTTCCTTAGTTTCAAGTCCTACCCCTCCTGGACTTCCTCATCCAAATTGTGTTGGGGACATGTATCTGGAGATAGCACAAGAGGTTGTGATGAGATGGTGTGTGGATCCCCAGGTACTGATTGTGTGGAGTGTTTTAATGTGTGTTATATTTACTCAGAAAATTCAACCTGGGGCTCGGTCCAGGCTAAAGAAATACAATCCGGGGTAGAACCATTAGTGAGGGTTTACCATTTGAAAAAAGTATTTATTTATTTATTTTTTATTGCTGCTGGGAAATAGTGATTTATGGAAAACAAGACCAAATTACATTATAATAAAAGGAATGAGTAGTATATGAAAACAATACAAAAGGGAAGGAGAAAAGCAGAGAAGATCTTTAAATTGGGTTTTTACTGAAACAGAAACTAATTTTATTGGTATTGCTCAGTACGTATCAAACACAGTGGAAGTAAAATATTAGTGTTTACACTTCCTGAGGCAACACCCACAATTCTGTACCAACATGAGACAAGTATCAAGTAGGTCACACATCACAATTTTTATTTCGTAAACACCTCATGGAGCTGGGTGGAGAATGCCATGCTCTCCCCCCAGAATGTTTGAAGCACAATTGATTACATCTTTAAATAGGCCCAAAGCCTGGCACTGGGAGCTTTATTGGAAAGTTCTGTCTCTGAGGCTTTTTGTCTTTCCATTGACAGAGGATTGAAACTGATACAACTCTCTAGTCCCAGGAAGTCACAGAAAGATTTTTAGTCTCTTGTTTATATTTATAATTCAAAAAGATGATCTTCATGGTAATGTCCAGATTTCCTCTTGTTTTTGTTTTTGGAAAAAGCTTTGCCTGGGGCAAAAGATGAGAATTTGACAACAGGAACTTGAGACCTGGTAAAAACATGGTAGTTGATTCTACCATAGAACTTGGGGGATGGGAAGAGAATGTAGTACAGAGAAGAGACAGGAAAGAGATGAGAGCAGGTGGCCTGCTCTCTGGGTGGGAAGATTAGAACAGGGAGATCTAATGTCCGGTATAGAAGTTCTATATTATTTTTCCGTGTAAAACCCCACTACTCTTTGTTTCCAAACCCTTAATACAACCTTCCTTATTTACAGAGGCATTGGGTGTATGTGTGTGTTTGTAAATTAAAGAATGGGGCTGAGTTCCACCCATGTTTGGGTCAATTAAAGGGCAAACAACTGTATGAGTTAGAATAAGAACAAGGGTTGAGAAATGACATGAGGTTAGAGTCAAAAGAGGCTATGAAGACATACACTTCCTGGAGTTGACAGAAACCTTGAAAAAAGTGAATAAATTTTCTGAGGGCATAGGTAAGAAAAATTTGAGCCAAGCCAATCCTTCTTTCTGAAGGAGAAGGCAGGCCCAAACACACCAGGTTGTATTCAAAATGGCAAAACCAAAAAGCAGAAACCTTTGTGAGCACATACCACTGGAATAAGTAATTCTTTTTATTATTGCTGGAAACTGCCCTGCCCTGCTTACCTTACATGGTTGTTAAAGGTTGAGGGGGGGCATCAGATGGATAGTGCATGTATGTGAAAGTTTATCACTTTGTCAGATATTGTTATTACTGTTACTATTTTATGCAGCTTAAAGCCCTCTCTTCTTATGTCCTCAGACTTGATGACTCAATTTTCATACTGGAAAGCATTACACAAAGGTTATTGTTTGTTCTTCTTGGTTGTTGGAGACCAAAGGCCACTCGACTCCGTAGAGACAGATCTTTCTAAGCATGCAATCTATGGTAATAACTAAAATAAATGCAAAACTGAGAAATGTTGCAAAGCTATAAAGAAATTGATCAATTTCCTCCTCAAAGAAGAAGAAATTAAAATACGACATTAAACAAATGAAAAAATGATCAATGGAAGGGAATTCAACTCCTTTTCCAGATTACAGAGAGTAATGGGATCTGAAAAGAGGCAATCTAAAGGAAATTTTCAAGGTAAGGAGTAGAGGCAAAAGCAAAAGCGATTTTACCTACTTTATCCAAGTTTCAGGGGGATTTGGAGACAATTGAGCAGAATGTGTAAAGAAGATATATAAGCAGAAATGATAAAAAACAAAAGGCAGACCGAAGAAATTAGTGTGATAGGATACATGGCAAAGAAGCATAAAGGGATTATCTGCAGGCACATTAGTTTGGGGCAGTGACCCCTGACCCCCCCAGGGTGGAAGACAGCACCGTCCTGGAGCTGGTAGGGTGTGTCTGGGAGATTAGATGATTTCTAAGATGTGAAATGGGAAAGACTCAGTGGGCTGTTAGCCTACTATGTGGGTTTACCTATTAAGCTTCAGTTCAAACATTCTTTTTTCTGTTGTTACTAGTATTTTGAGGAGAGAAGTAAGGGGAGCTGAGCACTTTGTTGGAGGTAAAAGCAATGCCTAGAAGGTCTGGAGATAAGAGGAGCATGGTACAGGGCCGGGAAGACTTCCAACACCTTGCCCTTTGGTGGAAGTCATCCATAGGACGGGCAATTCAGAAATCAGATGGGATACATAGAGACAAGCACAAAGGCTCTATTAATTTTTACTTCCTTGAAGCAGGGGTTGACAACTGTGGCATATGCTCAAAAGAAGAAGTCAGAGCACGGAACTGTCAGCCAGGCTGGAAGTAGACCTTGTGCTCATCTACGATCTCATACTACAACCTTGGGTGAAGAATTTATCCTTTCTGAGCTTCAGTTTCCTCATCAGAAAAGCAGAATTAGTCACACCTTCCTCATTGCCTCCAAATAGAATTTATATGTAAAAGTACTTGGACATAGTGGGACTATGAATACGTAAGTCAGATGATGACATTTTGAATGGAAAAGATGATGTGTTTGTTTTTGGAGCTCTTCCAAGCCCCTCTGAGTGGAAAAGATGATGTGTTTGTTTTTGGACCTCTTCCAAGCCCCTCTGAGGATCTTTTCTTCCTTTTGGATTAGTTGCCTCTTTCTGTAAAGCTCTAGATTGTATCTTAAGTGGCTGTCAACTATCCTCTGCTACGGTGCTTTTTGACCGATAATTTATGAAAAATCTCCCACATGCCAGACAATATGCTAGCCATTGAAGATTCAAAGGTAAATACTATTCTTGCCCTGGTAGAACTCACAGTCTAGGAAGAAATTAATATAAAAGATGGTGAAGTCCTATAATAGAAGTTTTAATAGCATGTTGTGGGAGAGATAGGAGAGATAGGGAAGAGAAGCCTGAGGCAGAAGGGGAAGTCTCAGAATAGAAGATATATGTTCTAGGATCTGAAGGAGGAATAAGTGTTCCCCATTGAGAGGACTATTGTGGGTGGTGTTTGCAGGGGAATGGCATGGGCAAAGGTATGAGCATATGGAAGTATTTTAAGTATTTAGGAAATGGAGAGAAGACTGATGCAGATAAATTCTAATTTAGGAGTGGAATGGGGAAAGATGGAAGACAATATAGGATGGGTTGCTGGAGGCTAGGTCTTTTCAGTGAATTTGGAGCAGGTTGGAAAAACAATGGAGTATTACCATAATAGTTTTCTTTGGTTAAACTCCATTTGGTCACAATGAATCATCTTCTTTATATATTGAGAGACTGGGTTTGCTAAAATGTGGTAATGACATTTAGTGTTTATATTCTGTGGTTTCTTTATTGTAATATCATTGTCTGGTTTTTCTATCAAGGTAGTGCAGGCATCATAGAATAAGTTGTAAGTGGTCCCTCTTTATCATATCAGTTTCTTATTGCTGCTCAACAAAGTAACACAGATTTTGTGGCTTAACACAACAAAAATCTATTATATACAGTTCTGGAGATCAGAAGTCCAAGATCAATTTTACTGTACTAAAATCAAGATATTGACAGGGCTGACTTCCTTCTGGAGGCACTAGTACAGAATCAGTTTCCTTGCCTTTTCTGGCTTCTGAAGGCTACCTTCATTCCTTGGCTCATATCATCTTCCTTTATCTTCAAAGCCAGAAGTGTAATATCTTCTTTGATCTCTCATTTTAAGTCTCCTGACTCTCTTTTAAGTGAAAGGACTCTTGTGATTGATTACATTGGGTCCACCAGGATAATGCAGATTAGTCTCTCCATCCTAAGGTCCTTAAGTTTAATTACTTCTACAAAGTCCCCTTTGCCATGCAAGGTAACACGTTCTATTCTTCCTTCCTACTTTTATTCATTTTTTTAAAGGAAAAATTTGTGTAGAATTAGTATTATTTCTTCCTTAAAAGTTTGGTAGAACTTGCTGGTGAAGTCATCTGGGCCTGGAGATTTCTTCACGGAAAGATTTTTCGCTACAAATGAAATTTCTTTAATTGGCTTAACACTATTTAGATTATATACTTCTTTTTAAGAGCGCTTCAGTAGATCATGCCTTTAAAAATAATTTTTAACATTTCATCTAAGTTCATAAAGTTGGTTATAATATTCCTTTGTTATTTTTTTTAATCCCATAGGATATATTGTGAAATCCACTTTCTTGTTTTAATTGGTTATTAGTGTCTTCTCTCTTTTTTCAGTCATGAACAATCTGTGTAGAAGTTTATGAGTTTTATTGATATTCTCAAAGAACAAGCTTTTGTTTCAGTGATTTTATTTATTGTTATTCTCTTTTTATTTTATTGGTTTAGACTGTTATTATTTGCTTTCTTCTTACACTAGATTTATTTCAGTTCAAAATACTTTATATGGACCCTTGTGATTTATTCTTTGACCTATGGTTTAGTTATATATGTGTTGTTTAATGTTTAAATATTTATGGAATTCTAGGTTGGTGGTTTTCTTCTTTAGGCATTTTAAAAATGTTGCTCCACTTTCTCTTCCTTATATTGTACTAAAAAAGAAATCTCCTGTGAGTCTTACCCTGTTCCTCTACATGTGATATATTTTTTTGTTTTATAATCTCCATTTAAAAAGATTTTTGCTTTATCATGGGTTTTGAGCAATCTGATTTTGATATGCCTTGGTATACTGTGTGTAATGTTTCTTCTTTTGAACTTCTTGGGTCTGTGTCTATAGTTTTCACCAAATTTTGAAAAAAATTTTTTCTTCAAAATTTTTCTACATTTTCTTCATCTTTCCTTTTCCTTTCATTTATGGCCATCAGTTATACATATATTAGACTACTTAAAGTTCTTCCACAGCTCATTTGTACTTTGGTAATTTTTTTTCAATAAGTTTTCTCTCTGTAGTTTAGAATCCTTCTATCATTCTTATTATTTACTGAACTTTTTTTACAGTGTTCAAAACATTTTTTATTATAGTTTTTCATGTTAGGAGTATTTTTTATCTATAAAAGTTCAATTTGGATCTTTAAAAAAATACCTCTTATATATCTCCTTAACATGTCCATGATTTCTTCTTGAGTATATGGAATGCACTTGTATATGTCATAGTTGTTTTAATGTCTTTGTTTAATAGTTCTTTCATCTGATTCTTTTGAGGTTTGTTTTTAAACTTTAGTAAGTGGGACCAGGCAATCTTTTCAGTTCAGTCCAGTTGCTCAGTCATGTCCCACTCTTTGCAACCCCATGGACTGAAGTGCGCCAGGACTCATTGTCATTCACCAACTCCCAGAGTTTATTCAAACTCATCTCCATCAAGTCAGTGATGCCACCCAAACATCCCATGCTCTGTCATCCCCTTCTCCTCCTGCCCTCAGTCTTTCCCAACATCAGAGTCTTTTCAAATGAGTCAGCTCTTCGCATCAGGTGGCCAAAGTATTGGAGTTTCAGCTTCAACATCAGTCCTTCCAATGAACACTCAATGAACACTTCAATGAATACTTCCAGTGATCTCCTTCAGGATGGACTGGTTGGATCTCCTTGCAGTCCAAGGGACCTCAAGAGTCTTCTCCAACACCACAGTTCAAAAGCACCAATTCTTCAATGCTCAGCTTTCTTCATAGTCCAACTCTCACCATACATGAGTACTGGAAAAAACATAGCCTTGAATAGATGGAACTTTGTTGGCAAAGTAATGTCTCTGCTTTTTAATATACTGTCTAGGTTGGTCATAACTTTTCTTCCAAAGAGTAAGAGTCTTAATTTCATGGCTGCAGTCACCATCTGCAGTGACATTGGACCCCCCAAAACTTAAGCCTGCCACTGTTTCCACATCTATTTGCCATGAAGTGATGGGACCAGATGCCATGATCTTAGTTTTCTGAATGTTGAGCTTTAAGCCAACTTTTTCACTCGCCTCTTTCACTTTCATCAAGAGGCTTTTTTGTTCTCCACTTTCTGCCATAAGGGTGGTGTCATCTGCATATCTGGGTTTACTGATATTTCTCCCAGCAATCTTGATTCCAGCTTGTGTTTCTTCCAGCCCAGCATTTCTCATGATGTACTCTGCATACAAGTTAATCAGCAGGGTGACAATATACAGCCTTGATGAACTCCTTTTCCTATATGGAACCAGCCTGTTGTTCCATGTCCAGTTCTAACTGTTGCTTCCTGACCTGCATACAGATTTCTTAAGAGGCAGGTCAGAAAATCTTTTACATGAGGCTAAGATGTCCTTTTCATTATAGGGGACTGGAATGCAAAAGTAGGACGTGAAGAAACACCTGGAGTAACAGGCAAATTTGGCCTTGGAATACGGAATGAAGCAGGGCAAAGGCTAATAGAGTTTTGCCAAGAAAATGCACTGGTCATAGCAAACACCCTCTTCCAACAACACAAGACAAGAGTCTACACATGGACATCACCAAATGGTCAACACCGAAATCAGATTGATTATATTCTCTGAAGCCAAAGATGGAGAAGCTCTATACAGTCAACAAAAACAAGACCAGGAGCTGAATGTGGCTCAGATCATGAACTCCTTGTTACCAAATTCAGACTCAAATTGAAGAAAGTAGGAAAACTACTAGACCATTCAGGTATGACCTCAATTAAATCCCTTATGATTATACAGTGGAAGTGAGAAATAGATTTAAGGGCCTAGATCTGATAGAGTGCCTGATGAACTATGGAATGAGGTTCGTGACATTGTACAGGAGACAGGAATCAAGACCATCCCCATGGCAAAGAAATGCAAAAAAGCAAAATGGCTGTCTGAGGAGGCCTTACAAATAGCTGTGAAAAGAAGAGAGGTGAAAAGCAAAGGAGAAAAGGAAAGATATAAGCATCTGAATGCAGAGTTCCAAAGAATAGCAAGAAGAGATAAGAAAGCCTTCTTCAGTGATCAATGCAAAGAAATAGAGGAAAACAACAGAATGGGAAAGACTAGAGATCTCTTCAAGAAAAGTAGACATACCAAGAGAACATTTCATGCAAAGATGGCTCGGTAAAGGACAGAAATGGTATGAACCTAACAGAAGCAGAAGATATTAAGAAGAGATGGCAAGAATACACAGAGGAACTGTACAAAAAAGATCTTCATGACCCAGATAATCATGATGGTGTGATCACTCATCTAGAGCCAGACATCCTGGAATGTAAAGTCAAGTGGGCCTTAGAAAGCATCACTATGAACAAAGCTAGTTGAGGTGATGGAATTCCAGCTGAGCTATTTCAAATCCTGAAAGATGATGCTGTGAAAGTGCTACACTCAATATGCCAGAAAATTTAGAAAACTCAGTAGTGGCCAACCCCAAAGAAAGGCCATGCCAAAGAATGCTTAAACTACTGCACAATTGCTCTCATCTCACATGCTAGTAAAGTAATGCTCAAAATTCTCCAAGCCAGGCTTCAGCAATACATGAACCATGAACTTCCTGATGTTCAAGCTGGTTTTAGAAAAGGCAGAGGAACCAAAGATCAAATTGCCAACATCCGCTGGATCACGGAAAAAGCAAGAGAATTCCAGAAAAACATCTATTTCTGCTTTATTGACTATGCCAAAGCCTTTGACTGTGTGGATCACAAGAAACTGTGGAAAATCTGAGAGAGATGGGAATATCAGACCACCTGACCTGCCTCTTGAAAAATCTGTATGCAGGTCAGGAAGCAACAGTTAGAACTAGACATGGAACAACACACTGGTTCCAAATAAGGAAAGGAGTACATCAATGCTGCATATTGTCACCCTGCTTATTTAACTTATATGCAGAGTACATCATGAGAAACGCTGGGCTGGAAGAAACACAAGCTGGAATCAAGGTTGCCAGGAGAAATATCAATAACCTCAGATATGCAGATGACACCATCTTTATGGAAGAAAGTGAAGAAGAACTTAAAAGCCTCTTGATGAAAGTGAAAGAGGAGAGTGAAAACGTTGGCTTAAAGTTCAACATTCAGAAAACGAAGATCATTGCATCTGGTCCCATCACTTCATGGGAAATAGATGGTGAAGCAATGAAAGCAGTGCTAGACTTTATTTTGGGGGGCTCCAAAATCACTGCAGATGGTGATTGCAGCCATGAAATTAAGACACTTACTCCTTGGAAGGGAAGTTATGACCAACCTAGATAGCATATTGTAAAGCAGAGACATTACTTTGCTGACTAAGGTCCATCTAGTCAAGGCTATAGTTTTTCCTGTGGTCATGTATGGATGTGAGAGTTGGACTGTGATGAAAGCTGCATGCTGAAGAATTGATGCTTTTGTGATGTGGTGTTGGAAAAGACTCTTGAGAGTCCCTTGGACTGCAAGGAGATCCAACCAGCTCATTCTGAAGATCAGCCCTGGGATTTCTTTGGAAAGAATGATGCTAAAGCTGAAGCTCCAGTACTTTGGCCACCTCATGCGAAGAGCTGACTCCTTGGAAAAGACTGATGCTGGAAGGGATTTTGGGCAAGAGGAGAAGGGGACAACAGAGGATGAGATGGCTGGATGGCATCACTGACTCGGTGGACGTGAGTCTGAGTGAACTCCGGGAGATGGTGATGGACAGGGAGGCCTGGCGTGCTTCAATTCATGGGGTCAGAAAGAGTCAGACATGACTTAGTGATTGAACTAACTGCTGACTGATGACTACCTTCTTGGGATAGCAGATGGGGAAGGAATTAGCTATAGGCTAACCCTCTCACCCAGGCCTAGGATCCTTATTTTAAAGAACCTGACTAGGACTTCTCTCGTGGTCCAGTGGTTAAGAACTCTTTACCTGCCAATGCAGGGGACATGGATTTAATACTTTATCTGGGAAGATCCTGCAGAAGATCTTGCATGCCCAGAGGTATATAAACCCACAAGCCACAACTACTGAGCCTGTGTACTGCAACCACTGAAGTCCACATACCTAGAGCCTATGCTCCGCAAGAAGAGAAGCCATGGCAATGAGAAGCCCGTGCAACTGTAGCTAGAGAGTAGCCCCCACTCACCACAGCTAGAGAAAGCCCTGCAGCAGTGAATACCCAGTGCAGCCAACAATAAATAAATACAGAAACATTTTTAAGAAAGAAAGAATGAAAAAAAACAGTCTGGCTAAATAGCCTATAAGATCCTTACCTTATATCTTCTTGAAACAGTATCATTTCCCATTTAGTTTCTTTTTATTGAGGCAGAGTCCATAGAAGCCAATGCTGAGGAAGTGCAGCCCATGGAGGGAAGTGCAAGCAAAGCCACCACCGCCTTGAATGACTAGCAAGGGCTCTTCCTAAGGGCCAGTTGTGATGACTCATAATGATAGGTTTATCATAGTAATAACAAATGCCAGGCATCGTCTCTGTGCACTTTGCTTAGAAGGCCTTGTTGATTGTAAGCATAAGCATATGTGTGTCCAAAATGTCTGCTGAATCACTGAAATGCCTGATGTAGGTCAGGACACACAGTAAGCACACAGGAAATGCTCACTGAATGAATAAGCAGAGAGAGTTCTATAGTTGCCATGGGCTTGGAGGTGGATGCACTTATTGAGCACTTCCTGAGTGTGTGTCAGCGACATTGTGGCACACAAAACTAAAAATGACACCTCACCTGCCATAGTGAGTTTTCCATCTGGGGCAAAGAACTGTAGTACAAAATAAAAAATTTGTAATGTCTACAAAGCAGTGATTCACAAAACAGAAAAAGAACCCTTAATTCCAGCTGCTTCTTCAAACAGTAGCCCTCTGAAGCTAGTGTGTGTCTGTTTTCTAATCACATGTTGTAAAACATTTCCTATATTTGGGATATTTTCTGCATTACAAGTCTCCCCCACCCCCAGGGGAAAAGTAGACACTCACTTTTCCAGTCGTCCTTGCAACTGGGTTATGTATATTCACAGATCCGAGTTCTGCCAATCAGATATGCTGATGGGAAACTCTGATTAGGAAAAGAGTAGAGGGAAGAAGCAGGGGTTGTAGCCCAGGTTATGATGAGGAAGACTGTGGGGCCCTTGGCTGTTGGGAGCAGCAGAGGCGGGGTTCAGGCTTCCAGGTCCCAGTGTCAGCAGTGTGAAATCTGTGCTGTGTCAAGTCCTTCAGTGGGATCTCCGAAGAAGACGTCAGTGTGGTCCACATATTGTTCCTTATCATGTCACCCCCAAGGCTGGCTTTCTAACCCTTCTAGAGATTTTCTGAGCTGCCCCCAATTTTAATTTTTTAAAAAATATTTATTTATTTATTTGGCTGGGTCGGATCTTAGTTTTGGCTGGCAGGCTTACCTTGCTCAGAGGCATGTGGGATCTTAGTTTCCTGACCGGGGATCGAACCTGCATTCCATGTATTATACAGTGGATTCTTACTCAATGGACCACCAAGAAAGTTCCCCCAAAACTTTAATAAATTATCTTTTCGGCTTAAGGTAGCTAGAGGAAGTTCTGTTATGTGTAACTGAGAACCTGACTGAAAACTCTCTCCTTTGTTGACTGTAAGACTTCCTTTTTAAGCAAACGTGAAGAGACATCATTTGTTTGTTTGTTTGTTTGTTTTTTTGATTAAAGTTATAGCTTTTTAAGAGCTGCTGGGTCAGAATGAGTGAGTAGGTCCCAAACTGTTCTTGAAGAAGTGAGTGTACTTCTCACTTCTGAAAGTTTCCTTGCAGTTTCTGCACTCTAAATATACGGGGCATGAGTGTTCTTCTGCCTGATCCTCTTTTTCATTAGTACCCTTGGATGCATGCCCAGCCTGAAGTATGCAGTCATCCCAGACCGTTCCTCTCCCTCACTTACCAGTGACAGACTTTCAGAATTTGACCTTGATATTATTGCTTAAAATACTGCTCTTCTTCCGATCTCCACTGGTACTCCCTTAGCTTAGTCCTCTCTCTGTCGTATTTGTCTCCTAGTTCAGCCCCTGTCTCCAGCCTCTTCAGGTTTCAGGCCATCTTCTATGCCACCGAATTTAATCAAGCTACCCTTCCTTCCAAGATAAAACCCTCCAATGATTACCTATTTCTAGTAGGAAAATGTCCAAGCTCTTTTGTAATCTTGCCCCGGAAAATCATTCGAGATACACTTCCTGCTGTGCCCTCATCACCTTCCTTTGTCTAGCCACCCATGGTCTCCAAGTACCTGGCTCTCAGAGCTGCATCTCACTGTGCACTGCTCCCCTTTCTTGAAATGTCCTTTGTTGTGCTATGAATTTGGCACACTCCTACTCATCCTTCAAGATTTAGTGATAATGCCACCCAACTCTGGGAAATGGTTTCTGCCATTTCCATCAACGTGTAGCAATTCTTTTTCTGTGCTCCCAGCCTTTTCCCATTCTTCTAATATAGCACTTACCACATTATTGTGTTTATTGACTCCTATGTGTTTATCTTATATCTTTCTTTTTTTCCTTTGCTTTTCGCCTCTCTTCTCTTCACAGCTATTTGTAAGGCCTCCCCAGACAGCCATTTTGCTTTTTTACATTTCTTTTCCATGGGGATGGTCTTGATCCCCGTCTCCTGTGTAATGTCACGAACCTCCATCCATGGTTCATCAGGCACTCTATCTATCATATCTAGTCCCTTAAATCTATTTCTCACTTCCACTGTATAATCATAAGGGATTTGATTTAGGTCATACCTAAATGGTCTGGCAGTTTTCCCTACTTTCTTCAATTTGAGTCTGAATTTGGTAACAAGGAGCTCATGATCTGAGCCACAGTCAGCTCCTGGTCTTGTTTTGTTGACTGTACAGAGCTTCTCCATTTCTGGCTGCAAAGGATATAATCAATCTGATTTCGGTGTTGACCATCTGGTGATGTCCATGTGTAGAGTCTTCTCTTGGGTTGTTGGAAGAGGGTGTTTGCCATGAACAGTGCATTTTCTTGGCAGAACTCTATTAGTCTTTGCCCTGCTTCATTCCGTATTCCAAGGCCAAATTTGCCTGTTACTCCAGGTGTTTTCTTGACTTCCTACTTTTGCATTCCAATCCCCTATAATGAAAAGGACATCTTTTTTGGGTGTTAGTTCTAAAAGGTCTCATAGGTCTTCAAAAAACCATTCAACTTTAGCTTTTTCAGCATTACTGGTTGAGGCATAGGCTTGGATAATTGTGATACTGAATGGTTTGCCTTGGAGACGAACAGAGATCATTCTCTCGTTTTTGAGATTGCATCCAAGTACTACATTTCGGATTCTTTTGTTGACCATGATGGCTACTCCATTTCTTCTAAGGGATTTCTGCCCACAGTAGTAGATATAAGGTCATCTGAGTTAAATTCACCCATTCCAGTCCATTTTAGTTCGCTGATTCCTAGAATGTCGATGTTCATTCTTGCCATCTCTTGTTTGACCACTTCCAATTTGCCTTGATTCATGGACCTGATATTCCAGGTTCCTATGCAATACTGCTCTTTACAGCATTGGACCTTGCTTCTATCACCAGTCACATCCACAGCTGGGTATTGTTTTTGCTTTGGCTCCATCCTGTCATTCTTTCTGGAGTTATTTCTCCACTGATCTCCAGTAGCATATTGGGCACCTACTGACCTGGGGAGTTCCTCTTTCACTATCCTATCATTTTGCTTTTTCATACTGTACATGGGGTTCTGAAGGCAAGAATACTGAAGTGGTTTGCCATTCCCTTCTCCAGTGGACCACAGAGAATAATAAGAAGAGATAAGAAAGCCTTCTTCAGCAATCAGTGCAAAGAAATAGAGGAAAACAACAGAATGGGAAAGACTAGAGCTCTCTTCAAGAAAATAGACATACCGAGGGAATATTTCATGCAAAGATGGGCTCGATAAAGAACAGAAATGGTATGGACCTAACAGAAGCAGAAGATATTAAGAAGAAGTGGAAAGAATACACAGAAGAACTGTACAAAAAAGATCTTCATGACCCTGATAATCATGATGATGTGATCATTAATCTAGTGCCAGACATTCTGGAATGTGAAGTCAAGTGGGCCTTAGAAAGCATCACTATGAACAAAGCTAGTGGAGGTGATGGAATTCCAGTGGAGCTGTTTCAAATCCTGAAAGATGATGCTGTGCAAGTGCTGCACTCAATATGCCAGCAAATTTGGAAAACTCATCAGTGGCCACAGGACTGGAAAAGGTCAGTATTCATTCCAATTCCAAAGAAAGACAATGCCAAAAAAAATGCTCAAACTACTGCACAATTGCACTCATCTCACACGCTAGTAAAGTAATGCTCAAAATTCTCCAAGCCAGGCTTCAGCAATACATGAACTGTGAACTTCCAGATGTTCAAGCTGGTTTTAGAAAAGGCAGAGGAACCAGATATCAAATTGCCAACGTCCGCTGGATCATGGAAAAAGCAAGAGAGTTCCAGAAAAACATCAATTTCTGCTTAATTGACTATGCCAAAGCCTTTGTGTGGATCACAAGAAACTGTGGAAAATTCTTCAAGAGATGGGAATACCAGACCACCTGACCTGCCTCTTGAGCAATCTATATGCAGGTCAGGAAGCAACAGTTAGAACTGTACATGGAACAGCAAACTGGTTCCAAATAGGAAGAGGAATACGTCAAGGCTGTATATTGTCACCCTGCTTATTTAACTTCTATGTAGAGTACATCATGAGAAACACTGGACTGGAAGAAACACAAGCTGGAATCAAGATTGCCAGGAGAAATATCAATAACCTCAGATATGCAGATGACACCACCCTTATGGCAGAAAGTGAAGAAGAACTAAAAAGCCTCTTGATGAAAGTGAAAGAGGAGAGTGAAAATGTTGGCTTAAAGCTCAACATTCAGAATGTTCATGGCATCTGGTCCCATCACTCTATGGGAAATAGATGGGGAAACAGTGGAAACAGTGTCAGATTTTATTTTTTTTGGCTCAAAAATCACTGCAGATGGTGATTATAGCCATGAAATTAAAAGACACTTACTCCTTGGAAGAAGTTATGACCAACCTAGATAGTATATTCAAAAGTAGAGACATTACTTTGCCAACTAAGGTCTGCCTAGTCAAGGCTATGCTTTTTCCTGTGGTCATGTACAGATGTGAGAGTTGGACTGTGAAGAAGGCTGAGTCCCTTCGACTGCAAAGAGATCCAACCAGTCCATTCTGAAGGAGATCAGCCCTGGGATTTCTTTGGAAGGATTGATGCTAAAGCTGAAACTCCAATACTTTGGCCACCTGATGTGAAGTGTTGACTCATTCGAAAAGACTCTGATTCTGGGAGGGATTGAGGGCAGGAGGAGAATGGGATGACAGAGGATGAGATGGCTGGATGGCATCACTGACTCAATGGATGGGAGTCTGAGTGAACTCCGGGAGTTGGTGATGGACAGGGAGGCCTGCCGTGCTGCGATTCCTGGGGTTGCAAAGAGTTGGACATGACTGAGTGACTGAACTGATATGTTTATCTTCTCACTAGACGGTGAAGCTGTAAAGAGTAAGGGCAAAGTTCTCTTCACCTCTGCATGTTCAGGTTCAAGGACAGTGCTTGGCACTTAGTAGAAACTCAGATGATGCTTGTGAAATTAGCAAATTAATTAATAATAAAAACACTTGCAGGAAAGAATCTTGAAACTAGTTGAAAACACTGGCAGTTCGGCAACCTGAATTCCTGAATACAGGCTGTTATTAAAATAATAGTATGTTCTTTGGCCCATTTTTTGATTGGGTCATTTATTTTTCTGGAGTTGAGCTGCATAAGCTGCTTGTATATTTTTGAGATTAGTTGTTTGAACTAAATAGACACTTCTCCAAAGAAGACATACGAATGGCTAACAAACACATGAAAAGATGCTCAACATCACTCATTATCGAGAAATGCAAATCAAAACCACAATGAGGTACCATTTCACACCAGTCAGAATGGCTGCGATGCAAAAGTCAACAAGCAATAAATGCTGGAGAGGGTGTGGAGAAAAGGGAACCCTCTTACACTGTTGGTGGGAATGCAAATTAGTACAGCCACTATGGAAAACAGTGTGGAGATTCCTTAAAAAATTGCAAATAGAACTGCCTTATGATCCAGCGATCCCACTGCTGGGCATACACACCGAGGAAACCAGAATTGAAAGAGACACGTGTACCCCAATGTTCATCGCGGCACTGTTTGTAATAGCCAGGACATGGAAGCAACCTAGATGTCCATCAGCAGATGAATGGATAAGAAAGCTGTGGTACATATACACAATGGAGTATTACTCAGCTATTAAAAAGAATACATTTGAATCAGTTTTAATGAGGTGGATGACGCTGGAGCCGATTATACAGAGTGAAGTAAGCCAGAAAGAAAAACATCAATACAGTATACTTACACATATATATGGAATTTAGAATGATGGTAATGATAAACCTGTACGCAAGACAGCAAAAGAGACACAGTTGTATAGAATGGCCTTTTGGACTCTGTGGGAGAGGGAGAGGGTGGGATGGGTTGGCAGAGTGGCAATGTAACATGTGTGATATCATAAGCGAAATGAATTGCCAGTCCAGGTTTGATGCAGGATGCAGGATGATAGGGACTGATGCACGGGGATAATCCAGAGAGAGGGTGTGGGGCGGGAGGGTGGAGGAGGGGGTCGGGATTGGGAGTTCATGTACACTCATGGCTAATTCATGTCAATGTGTAACAAAACGAATACAGTATTGTAAAGCAAAACAAACTAAAAAAATAAAAATTAATTATAAAAAAAAAATAAAATAAAATAATAGTATGATTCTAGTCACTCTGGCCATTGCTGTCCCGTCTCTAATGAACCATGTGCATCCCGTAAGGGGAATCTTTTTGCACAGACAGCCTAAAAGCAGACCCAGAAAAGGAAATGAAACACCTGCTAATTACAAGCACCTAGGTATTTCGAATAATAATTAGCACAGAGCTCACTAATAGTTAGGAAGTAATTAATAGGTAAATGTTGGCATGTAACAAAATGTTTTCCCCCTTTTCTACCCAAGCAATGATTTTAAATTGAGGATGCTCAAAATGGCATGAAAGGGGAGGAAATCATTCCAGACATCACGTGTATTTAAAAGACAGCGCTGCTGGTGGGCGTCCTTCATTACCATCGTTAACCACAGTGGGAACAGCCAGTGTTCACCGAGCTCCTGCTAGCCTAGGCAGAGGTGCAGAATCGAAGGCAGGCCTGCTTTCACAAAAAACTCTCATATGAAAATAAATTACACTCGTGAAGCAAATGAATTGAGAGAGAGGCGGGTGATAACTCACAATCCAAAGAGACCCTGTTCTAAAAAAAAGGATCTCGCATGGGGCTCCTTTAAATAGGAAACTGCTAGGGAGCAGTTAAAATATCGTTGAGTTTATAAGGAATCGATTAAGAACCAATTCTTTCAGAAACCAATCTATTGCACAATGGAGATGTAACTATGTTTAGAATTGCTTCTCCAACCTTTGCCTTGCCATCAGCCTTTGCCAGCAACCATTACACAGCAACTGTGAATAAAGGGAAATATATAGAGAGGGTCAGGAGAGCCAGATTTGAATCTGGCTTTTGGCCATGCTGTTTCAGCCTGGAACAGGGGCCAACAGTCTTGGGGGCAAGGATTAAAAAAGAAAATGAGCTTGAAATAGTCCATGACATGGGTAGTTGTCCACTGGTGTGTTAGTCTGCTAGGATTGCTATAACAAAGTACCACAAACCAAGCTGTTTAAAGAGAAGAAGTTTGTTTCATAGTTCGAAAGCCCAGAAGTCCAAGGTGTGGTGAGGTCAGTTGCTTCTGAAGTTTGTTCCCATGCCTCTCTCCGAGCTACTGCTGCTTTGCTGCCAGTCTTTGATGATTCTTGTCTTCTGCTGCATCACACCAATCTGTTTTTAATCATCATACAGCATGTTCTCTGTGTGATGTCCACTATGACCCCATCCTAACTAATTACATCTGCAATATTCTTATTTCCAAATAAGGTGACATTCTGAGATACTGGGAGTTAAAACTTTAACATGAATTTTGAGAGAACACAGTTTAATCCATAACAACTCATTATTGCTCTGGCCTTAAGTCACTGGAATGACAGACATGCTGTGTTTTTTCATGGTAGATATTTTGCTTTTCTTGGCTAAGATGTTGTCAAGTGAAAGGCATTTTTATAGAAATAACAGCAAGCCACAAAGAGAAGATCTTGAACATAGAAATCAAGACAAAAGGGAAACTTCTAGGAGAGAGTAGACCAGGCAGTAGCTTCAATACCAGTTTTCTTCTTGCTGACAGCCTTTTGTCTCTTCCGTCTTAGGAAAAGGGCTGTATTCACCAGGGATTTGGTCACATTCTCCTTTCCACATGAGGAGTACGAAGGAGGCCTGGCACTGTGTTCTTATCATGACTCATTTTTCTTTTTGCAGGAAGAAGATTCCTCACACCCAGCAACACCATCCTTCTGTCAGATGGAGAAGGCTCTCTGCCTCCAGGGTTCTGCCAAACCATCCGCAAGAGCAGTGAATTGGTCATTTCCTCCCAAGCATGGCTTTCAATGAAACACACACACACACACAAACACAAAAAACAACCAACTGATGCTGTTGTTTCATAGATTATATCAGTATTTCCATGGGATTGCTGCACATATGGAAGTCAGAAACTGGAAGAAATTATTTGAGGAGCTTTAATATCTAGGACCAGAGAAGGTAATGGCACCCTACTCCAGTACTGTTGCCTGGAAAATCCCATGGATGGAGGAGCCTGGTGGACTACAGTCCATGGGGTCGCTAAGGGTTGGACATGACTGAGCGACTTCACCTGCACTTTTCACTTTCATGTTGGAGAAGGAAATGGCAACCCACTCTAGTGTTCTAGCAGTGAATTGGTCATTTCCTCCCAAGCATGGCTTTCAATGAAACACACACACACACACAAACACAAAAAACAACCAACTGATGCTGTTGTTTCATAGATTATATCAGTATTTCCATGGGATTGCTGCACATATGGAAGTCAGAAACTGGAAGAAATTATTTGAGGAGCTTTAATATCTAGGACCAGAGAAGGTAATGGCACCCCACTCCAGTACTGTTGCCTGGAAAATCCCATGGATGGAGGAGCCTGGTGGGCTACAGTCCATGGGGTCGCTAAGGGTTGGACACGACTGAGCGACTTCACTTGCACTTTTCACTTTCATGTTGGAGAAGGAAATGGCAACCCACTCTAGTGTTCTTGCCTGGAGAATCCAGGGATGGGGGAGACTGGTGGGCTGCCGTCTATGGGGTCGCACAGAATTGGACACGACTGAAGCGACTTAGCGCAGCAGCAGCAATATGTAGGACACACTTGTTCTGTGCTCTGGTCTCCACCCAGTGACCCTTGGATATTGGGGTAATTAACTGTAGCAATGACTGAATTTGTTCCCACCACCTGTATCCAGGCATTTGATAATGCTCCCCTGCGCTGACTTTTGGCATAGTCACGTGTCTTGATTTGGCCAGGGGAGCAGCCTGAAAAGCACCTGTATGTTGGGGCTGGTCCTCTTGCTGGTCTTTCAACCACTGCTGCTGCCACCAAATGATCAAGCACAAACTTGCTTCCTGGAGGAGATACCACATGATCAGAGATAAGCCATCCCAGCTGAGCCATCATAGACTAGCCCGTTGCCAGTCAACTCTACAGCTGATCACAGACGTATGAGTACCCAGCTAATATTAGCAGAGTATGGTCCCAAGCTGCAAGAACCACTCAGGCACAAGAGGCCTACACTGCAACTTATCAAAATTGTGAGCCAAAGTAATGTCTTTTTCCCCCTCTTTTTCTTTTGTTGTAGGCCACCTGGTTTTGAAGTGTTTTTTTATGTAGCAAAAGTTAACTGACACAGATATTTCCCTAAGGGTTCTCCTGGAGCCCAGTGCCACTAGTGGGGTCATATGGCTGGGATTTTAGGGACGTTTTCTACTGTACCAAGTGTAATGTGGGTGAACTGGGCTAGCAAGGGGGCTCTGTTACCAGTCATGCTCTGTGCTGTTTGGGAGCACAGGCTTTGGAGTCAAACTGGCCTTAATTCCAATCATGGCATTATGCCAGTGTGGAAGTAACAGCCATAAAAATCTCAATGGTATAAAAGCATCAAAATCTCAGTGGCTTCACACCATAAAGGTATATTTCTCTCCTATGTTACTGCTCATCTATATATTTATGTATTTGGTGCCCTATACATATGTGATGGGATTCCCTGGTGGCTCAGATGGTAAAGAACCTGCCTGCAATGCAGGAGATCAGGTTTGATCCCTGGGTCAGAAAGACCCCTGGAGAAGGAAGTGGCAACCCTCTCCAGTATTCATGCCTAGAGAATTCCATGGACAGAGGAGCCTGGTGGGCTACAGTCCATGGGATTGCAAAGAGTTGGACACTTTTTTCTTTAGAATTTTCTTCGTCTACAGTTGGACTCCCTCTCCATTACTCTCTTTTCCTCCCTGAATTTTACTCAGCATTTGCTAATGAGTTCACATTCCACTCTTGTCCCTCTATGGGTTGCTGCCCATGCATTTGGAGACTTCCTTGCCTTAATTATTGTGGGGAAAAATCTCTCCTTGGTCTTTCCTTGTTAGACATTACTGGCTCTGAGTTTCTAGCTCTTACCTCTGATATGCCTTTGTTTTTCACATAAATAGAGATCATAAAGCAGAGAGAAGCCCTGAAGACTATATAATTTTATGGATGATCAAACTTTGGCCAGAGAGCCAAGTGACTTATTCAAAGAACTACAGTTAGTGGCAGAATCAGGGCCAGAACCCATATCTCCAAACCAAGAAGTTCTGGTTTCACTATAGTAATGAATTCACTCTGAGACCACATCAAACTAATGCAGACAGACTAACTGATGCTTGATCAACCAGTTCTATTTACAGTTAATTAATAAAATTTAATTATATCTCAATGAGATTCTCAGTCTTGGACTACAACCGGGGGAAAATAAGTGGAAAAAGAGAAGTAGAGTGACTTCACAAGCTGTAAGGTGTGCAGCAGCAGTTCATAATATTTTTTATTGCTTAGGATTTTGATGAATGCTCTTGAGCCTCTCATTACTTTATTCAATAAATATTTATTGAGTACCTACTCTGTGCATATCTGTGTGTATGTGTGAACACAGATATACATAAACACAGTTCCCTTAGATCTTCTTTTAAGGAGACACTGTATGAATGGTATCAGTATCCTCATAAATATCTTATAATACATACAAGTTTCATGCCAATAGCAATATACCAAAATTAGTTGCTTTTTGGGGAAATGCACACTGTGATTCTTTTTAGACAGTTTGCCTTCATAATTATTCCCATGTCTCCAATTTTTAGAATCATCTAATTCTTGTATTTCATAGTGGAGGACTTCAGACTCAAATACTTTCAAGGGCCATATAGTTAAGATAAATGAGTTTAATTAATAAAATTTAATTATATCTCAATGAGATTCTCAGTCTTGGACTACAACCGGGGGAAAATAAGTGGAAAAAGAGAAGTAGAGTGACTTCACAAGCTGTAAGGTGTGCAGCAGCAGTTCATAATATTTTTTATTGCTTAGGATTTTGATGAATGCTCTTGAGCCTCTCATTACTTTATTCAATAAATATTTATTGAGTACCTACTCTGTGCATATCTGTGTGTATGTGTGAACACAGATATACATAAACACAGTTCCCTTAGATCTTCTTTTAAGGAGACACTGTATGAATGGTATCAGTATCCTCATAAATATCTTATAATACATACAAGTTTCATGCCAATAGCAATATACCAAAATTAGTTGCTTTTTGGGGAAATGCACACTGTGATTCTTTTTAGACAGTTTGCCTTCATAATTATTCCCATGTCTCCAATTTTTAGAATCATCTAATTCTTGTATTTCATAGTGGAGGACTTCAGACTCAAATACTTTCAAGGGCCATATAGTTAAGATAAATGAGTGAAGTAGGTGGAGTACAGGAGACAGTGGCAATGTTGACTACAAGTCCTATTTGAAGGGGGCAGCTGCCACTCCATGTCAGGTGATTTTTGTCATGTGGGAAATCAAGGGTTAATATTTCTAGAACTTCTGTATTTCTAAGAGAGGCTGGAAATCTTTGTTTAAGTGAAATCTGATTTTTAAAATGTTGATGATTAATCAAAAGCATTTAAAACCTCTGCATTGGCCAAATGAAACATGTGTACCTGATTAAAATCCTGGGCATATAGTTTGCCCTACACCATTTGTGTGCCTTCTCCATTTGCAGAGACAAATGGCAAGACCCAAGACTACAAGCCACAGAACTCTCTCATTTCTAAGAATTCTGGAAGTGAGGGCTCTAGGGAAATAGTCTGAACTCACTGACCTCTGGAGTGGTCAAACAACTGCTTGGTCAGTTCCCACTTAATGCCATTGAGAAAATAAAAATCCCTTTCTAGAGGAAATGAAGGGAAAAGTGTTGTTCCTTATGCAGATATTGAAATAAGGGCTGTCTTGCTTTTATTCAAATGATATCAATTATTCTAGAAATAAAAATGTGGTATTGGCATGCATGACACCCAATGAGTGTGTTTGATGTTTGGTCCTATATGGGTCATGTGAACACAAATCTATACATGGCATCTTGAATCCTGTTTCTCCAAACCAAATAATTAATGTCTGATATGAGCTCCAGCTGCTCAGTTCAAGGTCCTCACTAGTCTCCTAAACTTCAAATCTAATTGTCTGTTCTCATTGCATGTCTTATTTCATTTTCTAATTTGTCAAATATTTATAGACTGCCTCCCAGGTGTCAGATATATTTTAAACACTAAATATACATGACAGGTAATCATATCAGTTCAGTTCACTCGCTCAGTCATGTCCGGCTCTTTGAGATCCCATGAATTGCAGCACATCATGCCTCCTTGTCCATTACCAACCCCCAGAGTTCACTCAAACTCATGTCCATCAATTCGATGATGCCATCCAGCCATCTCATCCTCTGTTGTCTGCTTCTTCTTCTGCCCCTAATCCCTCCCAGCATCAGAGTCTTTTCCAATGAGTCAGCTCTTCACATCAGGTGGCCAAAGTATTGGAGTTTCAGCTTTATAATCAGTCCTTCCATTGAACACCCAAGACTGGTCTCCTTTAGGATGGACTGGTTGGATATCTTTGCAGTCCAAGGGACTAGCAAGAGTCTTTTCCAACACCACAGTTCAAAAGCATTAATTTTTACTTGAGCTTTCTTCACAGTGCAACTCTCACATCCATGCATGACCCTGGAAAAATGATAGCCTTGACTAGAAGTATCTTTGCTGGCAAAGTAATGTCTTTGCTTTTTAATATGCAATCTAGGTTGGTCATAACTTTTCTTCCAAGGAGTAAGCGTCTTTTAATTTTATGGCTGCAATCACCATCAGCAGTGATTTTGGAGCCCCCCAAAAATAAAGTCTGACACTATTTCCACTGTTTTCCCATCTATGTGCCATGAAGTGATGGGACTGGATGCCATGATCCTAATTTTCTGAATGTTGAGCTTTAAGCCAACTTTTTCACTCTCCACTTTCACTTTCATCAAGAGGCTTTACAATTTCTTTTTACTTTCTGCCATAAGGGTGATGTCATCTGCATATCTGAGGTTACTGATATTTCTCCCAGCAATCTTGATTTCAGCTTGTGCTTCTTCCAGCCCAGCGTTTCTCATGGTGTACTTTGCATATAAGTTAAATAACCAGGGGGACAATATACATACAGTCTTGATGTACTTCTTTTCCTATTTGGAACCAGTCTGTTGTTCCATGTCCAGTCCCATGTCCAGTTCTAACTGTTGCTTCCTGACCTGCAAATGGGTTTCTCAAGAGGCAGGTCAGATGGTCTGGTATTCCCATCTCTTTCAGAATTTTCCACAGTTCACTGTGACCCACACAGTCAGAGGATTTGACATAGTAAAGCAGAAATAGATGTTTTCCCGGAACTCTCTTGCTTTTTTGATGATCCAGCAGATGTTGGCAATTTGATCTCTGGTTCCTCTGCCTTTTCTAAAACCAGCTTGAACATCTAGAAGTTCATGGTTCATGTATCGCTGAAGCCTGGCTTGGAGAATTTTAAGTATCACTTTACTAGCGTGTGAGATGAGTGCAATTGTGCTGTAGTTTGAGCATTCTTTGGCATTGCCTTTCTTTGGGATTGGAATGAAAACTGACCTTTCCCAGTCCTGTGGCCACTGCTGAGTTTTCCAAATTTGCTGGCATATTGAGTGCAGCACTTTCATAACATCATCTTTCAGGATTTGAAACAGCTCAGCTGGAATTCCATCACCTCCACTAGCTTTGTTCGTAGTGATGCTTTCTAAGGCCCACTTGACTTCACATTCCAGGATATCTGGCTCTAGGTGAGTGATCACACCGTTGTGATTATCTGGGTCATGAAGATCTTTTTTGTACACTTCTCCTGTTTATTCTTTCCACTTCTTCTTAATATCTTCTGCTTCTGTTAGGTCCATACCATTTCTGTCCTTTATCGAGCCCATCTTTGCATGAAATATTCCCTTGGTATCTCTAATTTTCTTGAAGAGATCTCTAGTTTTTCCCATTTTATTGTTTTCCTCTGTTTCTTTGCATTGATCAATGAGGAAGGCTTTCTTATCTCTCCTTGCTATTCTTTGAAACTCTGCATTCAAATGCTTATATCTTTCCTTTCTTCCTTTGCTTTTCCATTCCGTTCCATTCCGTTCAGTCACTCAGTCGTGTCCGACTCTTTGCGACCCCATGAATCGCAGACTGTTCATGGGGTTCTCAAGGCAAGAATAATGAAGTGGCTTGCCATTCCCTTCTTCAGTGGACCACATTCTGTCAGACCTCTCCCATCTTGGGTTGCCCCGCAGGCATGGCTTGGTTTCATTGAGTTAGACAAGGGTATGGTCCTTCTCTTCTTTTCACATCTATTTGTAAGGCTTCCTCAGACAGCCATTTTGCTTTTTTGCATTTCACCTGAATGGTGAAAAGTTGACAGCAATGCAAAGATATGGGGGAAGAGGGTTGCTATAAAGGAAAACATCTGGTGCAAAAGCCTGTCACAGGACTGGACTTGAAGCATCTAAGGGTCAGAAAGACAACCTGTGGCTGGGAAAGTCTAACTTGACTTTTTTCCAGTATTTGCACGTTTATAATCCTGGTTTTGATAGAACTTGCCTTGCTCTATTTATCAGCTACATTTGTTGGTTCTCTCCAGAGTCCTGATGAAAGATTGTGTCCTTCTTTGGAGACTTTATCCACTACTAAAGTCTCATTTATTACCTCAGTGTTGTCTTCACCTGAGTATATGTACTAACTTATGAATTCAGGTAAGTTTTATATGCATGGAAATGACAAGACTTACCATATTTACAGATTTCTGCTCTCTGGAACCCAGAAACCATATGCAGTAGTCCAGAGAGATAATGCCCTGAACTAAAGCAGTGGCTGAGATAGAGTCATCAGTACCTGATAGCCTCTTAGACATGTATGTATGCATGTGGATCTGTGTGACGGGAGTGGGGGGACACCCTAGGGGAGAAGGTCTCCAAAGTGTCAGACTTTAATCAATGGCTAGATGACAAGTGCCACTCGCTGAGACTCAGAAAACAGGAGGAGAAGTAGGCTTTCTTTGGATGAAGATGGGTAGGTGAATACAGGTGATGGAAGTGAGAGTTAAGAAGGAATTCCCAAATCTGAACAGCAGGCAGTCTTTTTCTGCCATCTTAGACTGGAACTTCAAATAAATATTGCCAAGTAAGAATGATTACAATGGGAAAACAGGTCTATAATACTGTTGCATGCCATTATTTTTTGATATTCAGATAAAATAATTTTACAAGGAGTACATCAAGGCTCTATATTGTCACCTATTTATTTAGCTTATATGCAGAGTACATCATGCGAAATGCTGGGCTGGATGAAGCACAAGCTGGAATCAGGATTGCCGGAAGAAATATCAATAACCTCAAATATGCAGATGACACCACCCTTATCGCAGAAAAACAAAGAGAAACTAAAGAGCCTTCTGATGAAAGTGAAAGGGGAGAGTGAAAAAGCAGGCTTAAAACTCAACATTCAGAAAACTAAGATCATGGCATCTGGTCCCATCACTTCATGGGAAATAGATGGGGAAACAGTAGAAACAGGGACAGACTTTATTTTTTTGGGCTCCAAAATAACTGCAGATGGTGACTGCAGCCATGAAATTAAAAGATGCTTACTCCTTGGGAGGAAAGTTATGAGCAACCTAGACATCATATTAAAAAGCAGAGACTTACTTTGCTAACAAAGATCCATCTAGTCAAAACTATGGTTTTTCCTGTAGTCAGGTATGGATGTGAGTTAGACCATAAAGAAAGCTGAGTGCGAAAGAATTGATGCTTTTGAACTGTGGTGTTGGAAAAGAGTCTTGAGAGTCCCTTGGACTGCAAGAAGATCCAACTAGTCCATCCTAAAGGAAATCAGTCCTGAATATTCATTGGAAGGACTGATGCTGAAGCTGAAACTCCAATTTTTTGGTCACCCGATGCAAAGAACTGACTCATTTGAAAAGACCCTGATGCTGGGAAAAATTGAAGGCAAGAGGAGAAGGGGATGACAGAGAATGAGACAGTTGGATGGCATCACAGACTCTAAGGACATGAGTTTGAGTATACTCTGGGAGTTGGTGATGGACAGGGAAGCCTGTGTGCTGCAGTCCCAAACAGCTGAACATGATTGAATGGCTGAACTAACTGACTGAATTTTACAAATTCATCTAGAAACTCACCCTTTGATAATGGAGTTGCTTCCATTAAATCAGAATGCTAAAAACCATGTAAGTTAAAAGTTAAGGCAATTCCCTAGAACTGTTTGATGTCAATCCAGTGTTCCCTTCATCCAACTACATATATTTGATTAACATAATCCTAAATATCTGTAGACTAACTTATATGCAGAGTAAATCCTAACTTATATGCAGAGTACATCATGAGAAACGTTGGGCTGGAAGAGGCACAAGCTGGAATCAAGATTGCTGGGAGAAATATCAATAACCTCAGATATGCAGATGACACCACCTTTATGGCAGAAAGTGAAGAAGAACTAAATAGCCTCTTGATGAAAGTGAAAGAGGAGAGTGTAAAAGTTGGCTTAAAGCTCAGCATTCAGAAAACTAAGATCATGGCATCTGGTCCCATCAGTTTATGAGAAATAGATGGGGAAACAGTGGAAACAGTGGCTGACTTTTTTTTTGGGGGGGGGTGCTCCCAAATCAATGCAATGGTGATTGCAGCCATAAAATTAAAAGACACTTACTCCTTGGAAGGAAAGTTATGACCAACCTAGAGAGCTTATTAAAAAGCAAAGACATTATTTTGCTAACAAAGGTCCATCTAGTCAAGGCTGTGGTTTTTCCAGTGGTCATGTATGGATGTGAGAGTTGGACTATAAAGAAAGCTGAGTGCCAAAGAATTGATGTTTTTGAACTGTGGTATTGGAGAAGACTCTTGAGAGTCCCTTGGACTGCAAGGAGGTCCAACCAGTCCATTCTAAAGGAGATTAGTCCTGGGTGTTCATTGGAAGGACTGATGTTGAAGCTGAAACTCCAATACTTTGGCCACATGATGCGAAGAGCTGACTCATTGGAAAAGACCCTGATGCTGGTAGGGATTGGGGGCTGGAGAAGAAAGGGACGACAGAGGATGAGATGGCTGGATGGCATCACCGACCGATGGACATGGGTTTGGGTGGATTCTGGGAGTTGGATTCAGGACAGGGAGGCCTGGCATGCTGCGATTCATGGGGTCACAAAGGGTTGGACATGACTGAGTGAATGAATTGAACTGAATCATAAATATATTCCTTGGTTTTAGAGAACTGGAGCAAAGTGGCAGACATGGCATCATTATGTCCTGGCTAACAAGTCAAGGCTATGGTTTTTCCAGTAGTCATGTGTGGGTGTGAGAGTTGGACTGAAGAAAGCTGAACACCGAAGAATTGATGCTTTTGAACTGTGATGTTGGAGAAGACTCTTGAGAGTCCCTTGGACTGCAAGGAGATCCAACCAGTCCATTCTAAAGGAGATTAGTCCTTGGTGTTCTTTGAAACGACTGATGCTAAAGCTGAAACTCCAATACTTTGGCCACCTCATGAGAAGAGTTGACTTATTGAAATGATTCTGATGTTGAGAGGGATTGGGGGCAGGAGGAAAAGGCGATGACAGAAGGTGAGATGGCTGGATGGCATCACCGACTCGATGGACATGAGTCTGGATGAACTCCGGGAGTTGGTGATGGACAGGGAGACCTGGCGTGCTGTGACTCATGGGGTCGCAGAGTCAGAAATGACTGAGCGACTGAACTGAACTGAACTGAACATTCATTAATCACTAAACAGTCTTATTGGACACTAACAATGTGCCAGACATTATGCTGGGTGCTGGGGATGCAAAGATGAAGAAGACATAGCTCTTGCACAAAAATTATCAACAAACCATACCTAGGCTGACCTTTGTTCTTCACACTAGAGACTCTTGTTTGTAACTGATGGATGCTGTCTTTTAAGTGGTATGTTATGCATCAAGGCTATATGGGACCAATTTGTACTTACTGTCTTATTCTTAAAGCTAATTGCATATTCTCATCTCAGCACAGAGCCCTGTGATGCCAAGAGACTCACTGGAAGAGGAAAGAATTCTAGTAGTGGTCAAGATCTGCTGCATTTATTATTTTAAGAGTTTGTTCCAATTGGAATAGTTTGTCTAGTTATTATTTATGAGTCCTCTCACCTGGTCTTCTGGTAAAGCTGCTTGAGGGCCTACATTCTGGCATTTTGATGGAATGGGTTTATTTTCTTTACCCTGGACACCAGGTGTGACTGGCTAAAAACAGGAAAGGACTGAATCTCTTCTCTTAAGGGTCCTGGAAGCTCTGTGGCAAATTCGGCCACTGAGCTATCTAGGCTCTGTTACTTCCATTCCAATGGCTCCCTAATGGTGTGTGTGTGTGTGTGTGTGTGTGTGTGTGTGAGAGAGAGAGAGAGAGAGAGAGAGAGAGAGAGAGAGAGAGAGAGAGGTGGGAGCAGTGTAGAGAGAGAGAGAATGTGTTTCATTGTCCCTATTCTCAAATGGAGTTGATGTTCTCAGTTGTCTCACAGCATTTTCTGGAAATAAAATGAAACAGGACAAAAATATGACTATGCCTAGAAAAAATGAGTTGTGATATTTAAAAATAGCACTAACTAATTGTGATGTTAAATCAGTATGACTCTACATTCTTGTGAGAGTTGGGATAATCTAGTGGTTAAAACCCCCAGTTTTTTAATTTGGCTTTTGCTGGTGTGATTTCAGGTGAATTACTAAATTTCTTTGAGCCATAATTTCTTTGTCTGTGAAAGGATAATAACTTTATCTGGTTCATATGTTGCTGTGAGGGTTGAATAACTTATTTAGGTAAAGCACTTAGCCTGATGTCTGTCAAATGGAAAATGTTAACTTAATCAAGTATTTACTTTCCTTATTCCTTCTCTGCCCAAGAAGACCTTATAGCTCTTTACAAGTGCAGTTGTGCAGAAATGACCACCTTCATCCTCCCATGACCCACTGAAATAAAAAACAGTTGCAAAATGGAGAGACCTCATGTGCCCAAGAAAACAAGCTGTTGAAAGACCAGGATTTTAATTCTGATGCTTTGATTAGTTGGCTGGATGACTTTGGACAGACTCTTTGTTTACAGTTATATTAACATTTCTGCAATATTTGGATGAAGAAGCTGAGACCTGACTCACCCCTCCCAGGTAATAGAAATGCTCATATCTCCCCCATGGCCTTTAAAATCAACCAATCAATCAACATCCATCCAAACATTTCAATAAAAGACTTTCTCTTTTTGGTCCTAGTCAATCTTCTTAAAAGGTTATCTGCATTAATTTTTCTCCACCTTTCCACCTGCAGTTGTTTCTTAACAAGGCATGGCAATCTGCCCTTGGCCTCCTAACCATCATTACATCAGCTCTGGTTAAAACTACCTCTTCATTAACAAAAACAAATGGTTATCTTTTGATCTTCATCTTCCTTAATTTTGACCACAAAGAGAAGAAGGCAAATGACCTTAAGGTGTGGGAAATACATGTTTTAAGTTTGAGTCCAGACAAACTGAGTCTCAATGCTGAAATCAAAATTGCCATTTAAAGGGTCTTTGTTCTGCTGAAAACATCCCACATTCAGAATCAAAATGTGAATTATTCAAGTAATCAAGGAAACTAGGTCTACTAAAATACCTTACCATGACATCAGGCACCGAAAGTGAAATCTGATGACAGGGAAATGATTAGAGCACAAAGCAATCTGTTGCTTTGTTCTGATGTGAAATGATGATGGTAAAGTAGGCACCTGCTGCTATTTGTACCTGATGGGTCCTAATACAGTTCAGACCACTGTCTAATCATTCTACCATATCCAATCACAATGTATTTGTCTGGTGTCATATACCATTAAGACCTTCTTCTTTGTTAAGGAGCCTCTCTAGAGATCCAAGCAAGCTGTTACAGATAATAATTTGCATTACAGCAGACATTGTCAATGTTTAATTTCAGGCACACAGGCATGTGGGTGTGGGCAATATTTTTGGTTAGGAGAAACTTTTCCGAGCCCTCTGGACCACCACCCCCCTCCCTTTTTTTCACCCTCCCTTGGAGTTGACTGCATTTTAATGGGGCATTTGGGGAAGCTGCTACCCTGAGCTGAGTCAGATTGTTGCAGAGAAAGTTTATCATTCTCAAGATTGCTGTCAGGATGATAAATAGGGCTGTTGTGCAATAGGTCCCAACACACAGCAGCAATGGAGGGGAGTAAACACTGAACTGGGAATCAGGGGAACTGGTCTAGTCTGGTTCTGTGACTCTGGGCAAGTCTCTTCAACTCTGTTAGCCTGGGTAGTGTCACCTATAAAAGGGGGGCTGACCTAGATAACCTCTAAGGTCGTGTCCCATTCACTGATTCTAAAGTCAGTTTTAAAAATTTCTCTCTCAACTCTATAGTTCTCCAAATTTCTTTAAACTGATTTTACCTTGCTTGATTTTACCACTACTTTGCAAAGTGATGATTTATCTCTCACCTCTTCACTTACTTTTTGGCTAGTTCACCTAGAGATAACCACAGGAAATATGCATCTCACAAGCAAGTCATTTTCTCCTTTGGAGACAGAGTACCTCTGTGCTGTGTTCACTGTGGAGAAATTACATGGTAAATTTGGGATGGGTCCAGGGTATTCATTCTTATAAAACAAGGCTTTTCAGCCTGAACTTTTGGTTGTTCACTGATACTTGCATGAAATGCTAGTTGGGTGGCAAGGTTTGAAACCAGAAAACTCTACTAGATAACCTGGCTCTGTATGAAATAGGTTATAGTCATTTCATGCTTCTACTCTGATAATTACTCTAAAGATTTTCAAATCATAAGACTGATGAAACTTTTAATATTTTTTTTCTTGTTCCTGTTCCCCAGCCTCAAGCTGATAGACAGCCAGAGCCTGGAAGCAATGGTGACTCATCATTTAAACACTATTATGTCAATAATAATCATACCCTCTTTCTTGGGGCTCAAGCACTAATATAAATACTTTTTTTTTTTTAAAAGACTCACAACCAGAAACGCTGTGAAATTTCAGAACGTCAAGGATAAAAAGAATATCCTAAAAGTGTCCCAGTAGTGTTAACATAAAATATAGGATAGCTAGTTAACATTGAAGTTCAAATAGTAATTTTTTAGAGTAAGTATGTTTCTAGAATTTCCTTGTTTATCTGAAATGCAAACTTACTTGATATCCTATATTTTTACTTGCTAGATGTGGCAATGCTGTTTTTCAGAGTAAAACCAGATCACCCAAACACTCCATCAGTTAGCAGTGAATGGTAATAGGCAATTTGACTGATGTTTTAAAAATTCGGAGACATTAAAAATTTCAACCTTGAGTCCCATACCTACCCAAGTCATCAATGAAGGGATAAATGAAAACTTTTTAAGACATTCAAGGGCCTAGAAAAAAATGACCTCTCAGAAAGTTATCCAGCATGCATCCCAATAAAACTGGCAAGTAAACCAAGGAAGACATAGCATACATAAAAGTGTGACTCAGGTTCAGAAAGGCAGTGAAGGGAGCTCCCATGATGGCAGGTATGAAGCAGAACTAAAAGTAACTGGTGAGATTCTTTGACTGCAAGTAAAGAAAAATACAACTCAAATTGGCTTCAATAAAAACTGAAGATAGGGAGGTCTCCCAAATTGATTTAATGGTTCATAGATCAACAAAGATCCAGTCTTTCTACCATCTTTCTGCCCTGTCATTCCTGCTATTACCTTTATCCTAAAGCTAGGGGGCTTTCCAGATGGCAGTGGTGGTAAAGAACCTGCCTGCCAATGCAGGAGACATAAGAGATGCATGTTCCATCTCTGGGCCGGGAAGATCCCCTGGAGGAGGGCATGGCAACCCACTCCGGTATTCTTGCCTGGAGAACCCCATGGAGAGAGGAGCCTGGTGGGCTACAGTCCATGGGTCACAAAGAGTCGGACACAACTGTAGCAACTTAGCACAAAGATGCTTTTCCTCCTGATGATACCTGGCTGCCTGAAGCAACTTGATCAAATGCTTCCTTATTCATATCTAGTGGGAAAAGGACTGGTTTTTCTTTTCCAGCAAGTGTCTCCTCACAATTCACTAGCCCAAACTGGCCTATGGGGGTTGCCCGTTGCCGAAAGAGTCTCTAGCAAGGAAGATGGAGTTATTTTGATTCTTTCATTTAGTTCATTTCATTTGATTCTTTCATTAGACAGGCACTGTTTTCGCACTAGGAAAAAGTATTAATAGAAATAAAAGATGAACTTTCCTGCCTTCATGGAGTTTGCATTCAGGTGAAGAGATGAGAAGCAACTATGCTATAAAGTGATATGTGTTAGTGCAATAGATAAAGCAGAGGAGGGAATAAGAAGTATTGTAGACTGCTGGAACTTTAGGAAGGGTGTTTGGGGACATCCTCAGTGAGGAGGGGACGTGACTCTCTCCTCAGTCATTGTCTGCGATGGAATGGATTTGGGGAATCAGCCACAGTGTCCACTGTACCTGGAGAACGTACAATCCCAGTCAAAACAGGAGGGCAGGCGGCTCTGGGAGAGAGGTCTCCTGGGACAAAAGGAGACGTTGTAGAATATCTGTTGTGATGGAAAATTTATGAGAAAGTAGAAAAAGAAATTAAGGAATCAATTCCATTCACCATTGCAATGAAAAGAATAAAATATTTAGGAATATACCTACCTAAAGAAACTAAAGACCTATATATAGAAAATTATAAAACACTGGTGAAAGAAATCAAAGAGGACACTAATAGATGGAGAAATATACCATGTTCATGGATCGGAAGAATCAATACAGTGAAAGTGAGTATACTACCCAAAGCAATCTACAGATTCAATGCAATTCCTATCAAGATACCAGCAGTGTTTTTCACAGAGCTAGAACAAATAATTTCACAATTTGTATGGAAACACAAAAAACCTCGAATAGCCAAAGCCATCTTGAGAAAGAAGAATGGAACTGGAGGAATCAACCTGCCTGACTTCAGGCTTTACTACAAAGCCACAGTCATCAAGACAGTATGGTACTGGCACAAAGACAGAAATACAGATCAATGGAACAAAATAGAAAGCCCAGAGATAAATCCACACACCTATGGACAGCTTATCTTCGACAAAGGAGGCAAGAATATACAGTGGATTAAAGACAATCTTTTTAACAAGTGGTGCTGGGAAAACTGGTCAACCACTTGTAAAAGAATGAAATTAGATCACTTTCTAACACCATACACAAAAAAAACTCAAAATGGATTAAAGATCTAAACGTAAGACAAGAAACTATAAAACTCTTAGAGGAGAACATAGGCAAAACACTCTCTGACATAAATCACAGCAGGATCCTCTATGATCCACCTCCCAGAATACTGGAAATAAAAGCAAAAATAAACAAATGGGATCTAATTAAAATTAAAAGCTTCTGCACAACAAAGGAAACTATAAGCAAGGTGAAAAGACAGCCTTCTGAATGGGAGAAAATAATAGCAAATGAAGCAACTGACAAACAACTAATCTCAAAAATATACAAGCAGCTTATGCAGCTCAACTCCAGAAAAATAAATGACCCAATCAAAAAATGGGCCAAAGAACTAAATAGACATTTCTCCAAAGAAGACATACGAATGGCTAACAAACACATGAAAAGATGCTCAACATCACTCATTATCAGAGAAATGCAAATCAAAACCACAATGAGGTACCATTTCACACCAGTCAGAATGGCTGCGATCCAAAAGTCAACAAGCAATAAATGCTGGAGAGGGTGTGGAGAAAAGGGAACCCTCTTACACTGTTGGTGGGAATGCAAATTAGTACAGCCACTATGGAGAACAGTGTGGAGATTCCTTAAAAAATTGCAAATAGAAATGCCTTATGATCCAGCGATCCCACTGCTGGGCATACACACCAAGGAAACCAGAATTGAAAGAGACACGTGTACCCCAATGTTCATTGTGGCACTGTTTATAATAGCCAGGACATGGAAGCAACCTAGATGTCCATCAGCAGATGAATGGATAAGAAAGCTGTGGTACATATACACAATGGAGTATTACTCAGCTATTAAAAAGAATACATTTGAATCAGTTCTAATGAGGTGGATGACGCTGGAGCCGATTATACAGAGTGAAGTAAGCCAGAAGGAAAAACACCAATACAGTATACTTACACATATATATGGAATTTAGAATGATGGTAATGATAAACCTGTACGCAAGACAGCAAAAGAGACACAGATGTATAGAACAGCCTTTTGGACTCTGTGGAGAGGGAGAGGGTGGGATGGGTTGGCAGAGTGGCAGTGTAACATGTGTGATATCATAAGTGAAACGAATCGCCAGGCCAGGTTTGATGCAGGATGCAGGATGCTTGGGACTGATGCACGGGGATAATCCAGAGAGAGAGGGTGTGAGGCGGGAGGGGGGAAGTGGGGATCGGGATTGGGAGTTCATGTACACTCGTGGCTGATTCATGTCGATGTGTAGCAAAACGAATACAGTATTGTAAAGCAAAACAAACTAAAAAAATAAAAATTAATTAAAAAAATAGCACGAAAATTAGAAGAAACGAAAACAAGTATAAGGAGAAAGTTAACTTCACAGAAAACCACTTGACTCCTCCATGAATAATGCTCACAAAGTCACAACAATGTGTAACATTGTTATTAGTTTTCAAATTTTAAAATGAACCGATAGAGAAAGCATGGAAGATTTAATTTTAATTACAGAACGAAATGTAAATGTTATCACCTGGAATGCCCTATGATTGGAATGCCAGAAAAGGCAGATAGCAGAGCTATAAAGATAAGTCTAGGAGCATCAGTGTTCTCTTTATACCCAACGGGGTGTTAAGAGACAGACTATATTTGGTGTATGTTTATTGCCTAAAGTTTCAAAGATAGCCAAACAATAGAGAAGCAAATATGTGTTATAATTACACTGGGAACTTGGGGAAGATAGATGTGAGGTGATATAACTGAGCTAAATCATATAGCAGCAACTTGAATATCTAAAATGGACACATTCAGACATTGTATATAAACTCACATATACTGTAGAATCATAGAAGAAATGCAGAATTTTGATGTAACTATGGAATAAACAAGATACAGAGTTAGTAGGTTGACTTTGAGGAGTTAAGATAGGAGGAGAGTGAAGAACAGAGTATTATTTTCATTATTAGTCATTTGGGACAAATTTGACTTTTGAACAATGTGTGTGCATTACATTGAATTTTTAAATATCTGGTTTCCACTCTACAAAAATTTCTTTCTGTACTCCTGAAAGGATATGTTTTCATTATGGAAAATTTAGAAACTATAGAAAACTTCTCCAGGATTTAGAGGTAACTCTTAAAATATTGGCTCATTTTCTTCTACTCTTTTGTAATCAATTACATTTACACACATTTGTGATTATGTGGAGTAAGGATACAACGTGATGTACTCAAATTTGTGAATCTAAACTGATTAACTTAGATTCCATAGATAATTTGTAACATTTAAAATCTCCTTTATAATTTCAAATGAAACCAAAACAAACATGATATTAAAATCTTTCTGCGAAGAGACCCTTGGCATTAAACAGTAGCAATAAAATTAGCCTATTTACCAAGGTGACTAGACACCAACAAACTAAGCTCAAGTTCATTCTGATGTTAATCAGGCAGTGAGAGCTATGACTTGCCTGACAAAATTAAATGACAGATTTGTTTCATACTGGACAGTTACATCAGTTCAGTTCAGTCACTCAGTCATGTCCGATTCTTAGTGACCCCATGGACCGCAGCATGCCAGGCCTCCCTGTTCATCATCAACTCCTGGAATTTACCCAAGCTCATGTTCATTGAGTTGGTGATGCCATCCAACCATCTTATCGTCAGACATCCCCCTCGCCTTCTGCCTTCAATCTTTCCCAGCATCAGGGTCTTTTCAAGTGAGTCAGTTCTTCACATCAAGTGGTCAAAGTATTGGAGTTTCAGCTTCAACATCAGTCCTTCCAATGAACACTCAGGACTGATCTCCTTTCGGATGGACTGGTTGGATCTTCTTGCAGTCCAAGGGACTCTCAAGAGTCTTCTCCAATACCACTGTTCAAAAGCATCAATTCTTCGGCGCTCAGCTTTCTTTATAGTTCAGCTCTCACACCCATACATGACTACTGGAAAAGCCATAGCCTTGGCTAGATGGACCTTTGTTGACAAAGTGATGTCTCTGCTTTTTAATATGCTGTCTAGGTTGATCATAACATTCTTTCCAAGGAGATCAGCCCTGGGATTTCTTTGGAGGGAATGATGCTGAAGCTGAAACCCAGTACTTTGGCCACCTCATGCGAAGAGTTGACTCATTGGAAAAGACCCTGAGGCTGGGAGGGATTGGGGGCAGGAGGAGAAGGGGACGACCAAGGATAAGATGGCTGGATGGCATCACGGACTCAATGGACGTGAGTCTGAGTGAACTCCGGGAGTTGGTGATGGACAGGGAGGCCTGGCGTGCTGCGATTCATGGGGTCGCAAAGAGTCGGACATGACTGAGCGACTGAACTGAACTGAACTGAAGAAGTAAGTGTCTTTTAATTTCATGGCTGCAATCACCATCTGCAGTGATTTTGTAGCACCTCCCCCCCCCCCAAAAAAAAAAAGTCAGCCACTGTTTCCACTATTTCCCCATCTATTTGCCATGAAGTGATGGGGTCAGATGCCATGATCTTCATTTTCTGAATGTTGAGCTTTAAGCCAACTTTTTCACTCTCCTCTTTCACTTTCATCAAGAGGCTTTTTAGCTCCTCTTCACTTTCTGCCATAAGGGTGGTGTCATCTGCATATCTGAGTTTATTGAGATTTCTCTCGGCAATCTTGATTCCAGCTCGTGCTTCTTCCAGTCCAGCGTTTCTCATGATGTACTCTGCATATAAGTTAAATAAACAGGGTGACAATATACAGCCTTGATGAACTTCTTTTCCTATATGGAACCAGTCTGTTGTTCCATATCCAGTTCTAACTGTTGCTTCCTGACTTGCATACAGATTTCTTAAGAGCCAGATCAGGTGGTCTGGTATTCCCATCTCTTTCAGAATTTTCCACAGTTAATTGTGATCCACACAGTTAAAGGCTACGACATAGTTAAAAAAGCAGAAATAGATGTTTTTCTGGAACTCTCTTGCTTTTCTGATGATCCAGCAGATGTTGGCAATTTGATCTCTGGTTCCTCTGCCTTTTCTAAAACCAGCTTGAATATCTGGAAGTTCACGGTTCATGTATTGCTTAAGCCTGGCTTGGAGAATTTTGAGCATTACTTTACTAGCGTGTGAGATGAGTGCAATTGTGTGGTAGTTGAGCATTCTTTGTCATTGCCTTTCTTTGAGATTGTAATGAAAACTGACCTTTTCTAGTCCTGTGGCCACTGCTGAGTTTTCCAAATTTTCTGGCATATTGAGCGTAGCACTTTCACAGCATCATCTTTCGGAATTTGAAATAGCTCAACTGGAATTTCATCACCTCCACTAGCTTTGTTTGTAGTGATGCTTCCTAAGGCCCACTTGACTTCACTTTCCAGGATGTCTGGCTCTAGGTGAGTGATCACACCATCGTGATTATCTGGGTTGTGAAGATCTTTTTTGTACAGTTCTTCTGTGCATTTTTGTCACCTCTTCTTAATATCTTCTGCTTCTGTTAGGTCCATACCATTTCTGTCCTTTATCGAGCCCATCTTTGCATGAAATGTTCCCTTGGTATGTCTAATTTTCTTGAAGAGATTTCTAGTCTTTCCCATTCTGTTGTTTCCCTCTATTTCTTTGCACCGATCACTGAGGAAGGCTTTCTTATCTCTCCTTGCTATTCTTTGGAACTCTGCATTCAGATGAGTATATCTTTCCTTTTCTTCTTTGCTTTTTGCTTCTCTTTCCACAGCTATTAGTAAGCTTTCCTCAGACAACCATTTTGCTTTTTTGCATTTCTTTTTCTTGGGGATGGCCTTAATCCCTGCCTCCTGTATAATGTCATGAACCTCCGTCCATAGTTCATCAGGCACTCTGTCTATCAGATCTAGTCCCTTAAATCTATTTCTCACTTCCACTGTATAATCATAAGGGATTTGATTTAGGCCATACCTGAATGGTCTAGTGGTTTTCCCTACGTTCTTCAATTTAAGTCTGAATTTGGCAGTAAGGAGTTCATGATCTGCACCACAGTCAGCTCCCAGTCTTGTCTTTGTTGACTGTATAGAGCTTCTTCATCTTGTCTGCAAAGAATATAATCAATCTGATTTCAGTGTCAACCATCTGCTGATATCCATGTGTAGAGTCTTCTCTTGTCTTGTTGGAAGAGGGTGTTTGCTATTACCAGTGCGTTCCCTTGCAAAACTCTATTAGCCTTTGCCCTGCTTCATTCTGTACTCCAAAGTCAAATTTGCCTGTTACTCTGGGTATTTCTTGACTTCCTACTTTTGCATTCCAGTCCTCTATAATGAAGAGGACATCTTTTTTGGGTGTTAGTTCTAAAAGGTCTTATAGGTTTTCATAGAGGCATTCAACTTCAGCTTCTTCAGGATTACTGGTCAGGACATAGACTTGGATTACTGTGATATTGAATGATTTGCCTTGGAAATGAACAGAGATCATTCTGTCTATTTTGAGATTGCGTCCAAGTGGTGCATTTCAGACTCTTTTGCTGACTATGGTGGCTACTCCATCTCTTCTAACGGATTGCTCAGTAGTAGATATAATGGTCATCTGAGTTAAATTCAGCCATTCAAGTCCATTTTACTTCACTGATTCATAAAATGTCGGTGTTCACTCTTGTCATCTCCTGTTTGACCACTTGCAATTCATGGACCTAACATTCTAGGTTCGTATGAAATATTGCTCTTTACAGCATCGGACTTTACTTCCATCACCATTCACATCCACAACTGGGTGTTGTTTTCACTTTGGCTCCGTCTCTTCATTCTTTCTGGACTTATTTCTCCACTGATCTCCAGTAACCTTTTGGACACCTACTGACCTGGGCTATCTAGGTTGGTTGTTATGACCAATCTAGATAGCATATTCAAAAGCAGAGACATTACTTTGCCGAAAAGGTCCATCTAGTCAAGACTATGGTTTTTCCAGTGGTCATGTGTGGATGTGAGAGTTGGACTGTGATGAAAGCTGAGTGCCAAAGAATTGATGCTTTTGAACTGTGGTGTTGGAGAAGACTCTTGAGAGTCCCTTGGATTGCAAGGAGATCCAACCAGTCCATTCTGAAGGAGATCATCCTGGGTGTTCTTTAGAAGGACTGATGCTAAAGCTGAAACTCCAGTACTTTGGCCACCTCATGCGAAGAGTTGACTCATTGGAAAAAACTCTGATGCTGGGAGGGACTGGGGGCAGGAGGAGAAGGGACGACAGAGGATGAGATGGCTGGATGGCGTCACCGACTTGATGGACATGAGTCTGAGTGAACTCCGGGAGTTGGTGATGGACAGGGAGGCCTGGCGTGCTGCAATTCAAGGGGTTGCAAAGCGTCGGACATCACTGAGCGACTGAACTGAGCTGACCTGACCTGGGCAGCTCATCTTTCAGTGTCCTATCTTTTTGCCTTTTCATGCTGTTCCTGGGGTTCTCAAGGCAAGAATACTGAAGTGGGTTGCCCTTGCCTTCTCCAGTGGATCGCATTTTGTCAGAACTCTCCACCATGACCCGTCTGTCCTGGGTGGCCTCACACAGCATGTCTTAGTCTCATTGAGTTAGACAAGGCTGCAGTCCCTAGCATCGGATCGGTTCATTTTCTGTGGTTGCGGGTTCTGACTGTCTGCCCTCTGATGCCTTCTCTCAGCGCCTGCCATCTTGTTGGGTTTTCTCTTACACTGAACGTGGGGCATCTCCTCTCGACCACGCGCCGCTCCAGCACTGCTGCCGCTTTATATAGTAGGGCATGGTATTCAGACCCTGCCTTCCTCACTGGCCTTACATTTCATTCTCCCCAGTCTTTGCTCATGCCAAGCCCCTTGGCTCTAGGTCTCCATTGTAGAATGTGCCAGGCTTCTCTGTACTTGTGCGTGCTGTTCCCTTCCTTGGAGTGCTCTTTGTAAGCTATTCAGCCTGGAAAAGCATTTCAAGTCCATTAAATCTTAGCCTAGGTCCTCTCTCCCCTGTGATGCTTACCTAATTCCTTCTTGGATATCTTACAGCCTCTTCCCTTGTACAACCTCCAAAGTTTCTCCATATGCTATAACTAGTGCCTTCATATGGAGTATAAGTTACAGAGCTAAAACGATGTGTTGTAGTGTCAGACTGCCTGAGCTTGGCTCTCGCTCCACTTCTAACTGGGCAAGTCACTAAAATAACTGGAGCCTCAGTTTGTTGTTGTTGTTAAGTTGCTAAGTCATATCTGACTCTTTGTGACCATATGGACTGAAGCTGCCAGGCTCCTCTGTCCTACACTAAGTACTGGAGTTTGCTCAAAGTCATGTTGTGATATCTAACCATCTCATCCTCTGCTGCCTCCTTCTCCTTTTGCCTTCAATTTTTCCCCAGTGCTGGAGTCTTTTCCAATGAGTTGGCTCTTTGCAAAAGGTGGCCAAGGAATTGGAGCTATAGCTTCAGCATCAGTCCTTCCAATGAATATTCAGGGTTGATTTCCTTTAGGATTGACTGGTTTGATCTCCTTGCAGTCCAAGGAACTTTTAAGAGTCTTCTCCAGCACCACAATTCAAAAGCATCAGATCTTTGATGCTTAGTGTTTTTAATGGACCAAGTCTCACATCCATACCTGAGTACTGGAAAAACTATAGCTTTGACTAGATGGACTTTGCCAGCAAAGTGATATTTCTTTTTTAATATCTGTCTAGGTTTGTCATAGCTTTTCTTCAAGTGGCAAGGATCCTTTAATTTCATGGCTGCAGTCACCATCCACAGTGATTTTGGAGCCCAAGAAATTAAAATCTGTCACTGCTTCTACTTTTTCCCTTCTCCGGGCTCAGTTTACTCATCTGTAAAATGGTTTTATTAATAATACCTACCTCATTGGCTGTGGGAAAGATTAAAAACTACCAAGGAGGCACTTGGCACAGTGCCTGGACTATGGTAAGTGCTCAAAAACATCTGGCATTATTTGTTGTTAGTGTTGTAATGATTGACTTGCATGTTTAGCCACTGAATTAAGGGACTATAACCTTTCATCTTTACATACCCTGCACCACTGTAGAACTTGGCACCGTGTCCTTGAAAGTTTATTGACTAAATGAATGGACACATGAATGCTTTAGAGAGTAAATTCAGTTACCTTTTTATAATGATCATTTTTCAGGATAGTAGTTCCAAGAATGGGCCTCAAAGTTATGCAAAAAGCTAATGAGTATTAATTCAAGGAGCCAATATTTTTCTTATTAAAATAAAGAGCCACTTCAGGAATACATTTATTGTATTATCAGCCCTGAGAAAATTAATCTAAAAGCTATGAGGTCTCTCAGCAATGTAGGACCTTCTCTGTTTCCTATAAGATTGCTCACCATCATAGAGATGACAGTACTTCTGATCTACAGAGATTGAGGACTAATGGGATAATGCATTTCATGAAGGATTCCTAACCACAATATGAGTGGGAGCAACATTAAAGCACATTTTAATTATCTTGTGAAATATTATCTTGTGAATTCATGTTTTCTATTTGATCGCTTTTCTCCCCCTCAAGAGAATTATCATTCCATTCAAGCCCAGGTATATTTAATGCCTTTGGAGTTGTGTAGTGCTGACTCATGTCCTTGGGGACTGTAAGTACTGAGGGTGATTCTGTTCTGTGTGTTACCCCAGAACCAAGACCCCACCATCAAAATGAGATGATGCCTTACTCTACCTGCCAGAGAATGGGATTCTGTTGCTATTTTGCAAGTCTGAGTCTAAGCCAGACACTCTGGCAGTTATTTGGGAGAATAATATTTGTCTTGCTTATCTGCAAAGGCTGCTGGAAGACTCTAGTGAGCAATTTTATAAAGTACAAAGTGATCTACAAATACAAGCATTTTTATTATTATTAAAAACACATTTCCTCTTCCACTGGAACCTCTAGATAAAGGAATGTTGGTATGATAAAGAGCTGGAGCTAAAGGGGGAGAAACGCTAAAAACCTAATTACCAAATATGGCCCTAAGAGAGTAATTACTTGATTAATTAATGATAGAGGCCCTATGTTTAAAGTCTTTCAGTTATACTGGCATCAACCATCTTTGCCTATCAGGATTGGCTTATTTCTGCCGACAAAACACTACCAAACCACTGAGGCCTAACTGACATGTGATTATAATGGATTCTGTTAAGTGTATGGTTGAGTTTTATGCATGAAGCTGTATCCTTGATTTTTCTCCCTTAATTTCCTTCTGTTTAACTGTTGGTTGTAAACATATCTGCTGAGCATGAGTGCAAGTTTTGCAACTTGAAAAGTGCCTGAGTCAGTTTGGGCATTTCATTAGTAAAACAGACTTGGGGGAACTCATGGGCTGTGAGATGGATTGTCACTTGGCTTCCACTTCCAACACTGCTGGCTCTTTTCTGCAGCTGCTCACTGGCGCTGAATCTCATCTGTTATCATTAAGCACATGCATAGCATCAATAGTGGCAAAAGGCTTAATCACTTTCTTTTTGCCAGCCCATCTGATGGCCTTCTTCAACCTGCTTCTGGACAGATGGAGATGATGACAGCTGCCAGTCTAGTCTTCTCAGCAGTCATTTACCCTTTTTGTTAATGGCACCTGATTTTCTTTTGGAACCCCACCCTTCCTCCTACACTTTGCCTGCTTATATTACCTGTGGTTCAAGTAGAGCTGACCTCATTTCCCCTGCTCCAGGGCAGGTCTTACACAATTAGAATCTTAATGATTGGTTTAAGGATGGTCATGTGACCCAAGCTGAGCCAATGAGAGGCAACCCTGGGACCTAGGCGGCACTAGTGGTAAAGAACCCGCCTGCCAAAGCAGGAGATGCAAGAGACACAGGTTCTATCCCTGGGTTGGACAGATCCCCTGTAGGAGAAATGGCAACCAACTCCAGTATTCTTGCCTGGAAGATCCCACAGACAGAGGGGCCTGGTGAGCCATAGTCCATAGGGTCACAAAAAGTCGAACACTACTGGAGCGTCTTAACACACACACACGGGGAAAGAACAGTTCTCTCTTTTTATTAAGCCTAGAGTTTCTGGTCTCTTCGTCACAAAGGAGAGTTCAGCCAAGAATGCAGACAGAGGAAAGGAGAGCCGAGAGACGGAGAGAGACAAACTCTGCTGGCCTTGTTTGAATATGTGGGTTTAGTCATACCTGATGACAAACCTGATGCTGTGCTTTGCCATTATATGAACCAGTTTGAATAGATTTTTGTTACTTGTAACATAGAGTCTTGACTCAAATGATGCTGCTGATCACCATACCTTCTGCCTCAGCATTGATGTACAGATCAAGATTCAGTATTTTAGAGATATTTATACTTTTTTTTTTTTCCATGCTGCAAGGCATGTAAGATCTTAGATCTCCAGCCAGAGATTGAAACTGTGACTCCCTGCAGTGAAAGGGCAGAGTCCTGACCACTGCACCCCCACGAAAGTCCCAGAAATACATATATATTGAAAAAACATATTTCCTCCCCTGGAAAACGTGCTTGGGTCCATCTGACACTTTCCCTTATCTTATTGGAGTGGTCTGATTAAAGTGATTCTGTGACATCTTGCTGGTAGGAGAATGGCTTCATTCACTGGAGGAGACCCTGCAGTTCATTCATTCACTCAGTGACGGGTGTCTACTTGTGCGAGGTGATAAAGATGTGTCGGGTGAACAAGAGCTCTGTTTACCTAACAGAGATTATAATTGAATAGATTTTAGTGAATCAAGGATCTAGGATACACAAATATGGAGAAAAATCAGCAGATTTTGATAATGCTCTTTATTGATGGGTAGTACCACCTGGGGATAGATCCTATGACTTTGAAGGTGTGTTCATAATATTATTACAGAAATATTCATGCTTTGATATTTGTTTTACTCTATAACGACCCTCAGGTCTTTTAGTTTTTATTCTTAGAAAGGAAATTGAGGCAGCTCAACAATAAGATTGGAAGGACTGAAAAATACACCCCCTCCCCCAAAACCCCATTAATCTTATTACTCTAAAACAATTGATTTTCTTTGGGGCTACTAAGATTTTTGTAGATTTTGGGCACCTTTACTCCAGTGAGCTATAAACACTTTATCTGGTTGAGTGGATTTATTTTCCCCAGCTTTGCTGATTGTATCAGAGGCCAGAGTTTTATTCCTCCGTTCACAGAGGGAATAACCAATGTTTACTCTAAAACAATTGATTTTCTTTGGGGCTACTAAGATTTTTGTAGATTTTGGGCACCTTTACTCCAGTGAGCTATAAACACTTTATCTGGTTGAGTGGATTTATTTTCCCCAGCTTTGCTGATTGTATCAGAGGCCAGAGTTTTATTCCTCAGTTCACAGAGGGAATAACCAATGGAGAGAAGGCTAGAGTTGTCTGAGGTATCACAGTTGGAGGTTGAGACAGATACTGATCCGCTTTGGTCTTTATGAGGTCTTTCAATGACCCTCTCTCCACTCTCAGCCTTGATTCACCATTCCCAAAATATGCCTTCTACTTTTCCATGCCTTTATTATCGCTGTTCTTTATCCTGGTTGTTTGTACCTCTGTGTCTCCTCCTCTCCTGAATTTTCACCTCTAGTTGTCCTTCCAGACCTCAGGAAAAAGCCTTCTCTTTTCATAAAGCTCTCTGAGATCTTTCCTAGATGGAAGCAATTTCCTTATATTCTTTTCTCATTACATTCGATTTATTCCTGCAGCTTTTTTTTCAAACTTAGTCTGATATTTATTTACATACCTCTCTCTCCGGATGGCATGTAAACTCATTAAGACAAGGAAAGCTGCCTGGCTCTTCCTTGTGACTCTGATTGGGTGTGCTGCTTTGAAAGAGAATTAAATAAGCATCTGCTGAATGAATGATGTGTGGGTTCTTTCACAGATTAAAAATGAGGCCAAATACCTCATGCTTTCTCTCACCTCTGAGTCTTGCACAGGCTATTCCCTTTCCAGGATGTGTGCTTCCATTCCCCTTACTTCTGCCACTGTCTAATTTACAGCCCACACTAAGAAATACATTTTATAGTCAACTCATTATAAACATATCATGAAATATTAACCTTTGCTACCTGAAATGCGTTCTGATCTATACTCCATTCTGTTTCCTTGTATTATTTTCTCTTCTACTCGGCTGTTGTCCAGTCTATTATTTCATTTCAAAAGACTTTGCTTGTGACACAGGAATTAATTTCCTTAACCTAATAAGAGTTTACAAGAAGCATTGGCCTAGTTGAGTCCTACTTGTTTTTCAGATCTCCTTTCAGAAGTTGCTTCTTCAGGAGTCTCCTGATCTCCCAGGCTAGATTGAGCCTCTGCTAGATCCCCCTCTTCTTCACAGACTTTAACTATGTCTTCTTGTGTAATTGTGTGGCACCTTTTTTCCCCATTAAACTCCAAGCTTATGAGGGTGGGTCTTCTTTTTTTTTTTTTATCATCATATTCTCAGTGCCTAGTACAGTGCCTGGAACCCACCTGTGCACATTAAAGCTTCATTGAATAAATCACCTGGGTGTTTTTAATTTGACTGAAGAAAGACTGTCACAGTCTCTAGATTGAGCCTCTGCTAGATCCCCCTCTTCTTCACAGACTTTAACTATGTCTTCTTGTGTAATTGTGTGGCACCTTTTTTCCCCATTAAACTCCAAGCTTATGAGGGTGGGTCTTCTTTTTTTTTTTTTATCATCATATTCTCAGTGCCTAGTACAGTGCCTGGAACCCACCTGTGCACATTAAAGCTTCATTGAATAAATCACCTGGGTGTTTTTAATTTGACTGAAGAAAGACTGTCACAGTCAGATTTGTGCTTTAAGTACATCTCCTAGGCTACATGCATTTCATTGTTCAAAGGACAGACAGAGTTGGGGAGATGTTGAAGGGTGGAAGGCTTCGAGGCCGAGAGGCAGGGAGATCAGTTCGGGAGCCAGTATAGAGGGGATCTGAACTAAGGGACAATCAGTGGTGCTGAAGAACTAAGGACAGGTCCCTGAGATTGTTTGAAGGGAAAACTGAGGGAACATAGTGATCTGTTTTGGGGGTGAACTCAGTGCTTGGGAATTTTTTCCCATCATGGTCAGACAGCAGGAAGTTACGCTTCTGGCTCTGGGTGCCTCCCAGGCTGAAGGTCTTCCTCGTCTGGGGTTTTCGGCCCTGGAGGGATGCGATAAAGGTATCACAGCCTCTCTTGGGTCCACTGCTTTCTTGGTCCTCACAGCACCATTCCAGGGGCTAATTATACCCTGGCTCTCTTTGTTTTCTCCGTCGATGTCAGTTTTAAACCAATTAGGATGGGGAGGGATTTCAAGCAAGATTGTGTCTTTATTGATCAGTTTTACACTAAAGCCTTAGTTCTTAATTAAGGGAGTCCAGTGCTCTTGTCTACAGACACAAAGCCTCCTGAGGTGACTTAACCCACAGGAGAGGGCAGGCGTCCCGTTTAGAGATGCAACTGTGGCATGGCCCCTCAGCTCCCAGCACCAGCTCTGGACTGGACTGTGTTTTCTGGCAATAGCTCTGGAGCCCAGGGCTGTGTCTATGCAGTGTGACTGAGACTTCTCTCAGTACTAGATTTGGTATCTGTGCTTGTCATGAGGGCATATTGCCCAGTTACGGTTCTGACTGTCTGTGATTGTTCTAATTTGGTTATTCACACAGCCAAAATACTGACTAATGGAACTGACAAAAATATTTTTGGTGCAGAATGACATCAACCACTTGACCACTGGCCTCTGTTAGAGCTGGAAATTTTAAATTAAGCACAAAACGAGCAGTCCATAGGATGAGGCGATATCCATCAGAAGGGATCCCATCTCCTTTTCCTAGGGTCATGCTGTATAGCACAGGGACATTGGCTGTATTTCTGCCAGTACCCTTTCCCCTCTCTCTTCGTTATCTCTCCTTCCTGAGAAACACACTTTTCCTCTTCTGGGTTGACTATGCATTGAACTGTTTCTTCTTAGCTAAACTATTTTTCTCCCAAGATAAATCTCATTTTATTATGTGCTGTCTGTATTTCTAATCCACTAAGTCCATTTATATTATCACTTGGCCTTGCCCGATGCTTGGCCTACTTCTCATTTCAGTGTTGCCATGACTCCAGAGTTGCCACAGAACAAGCAAGGAGCACACTTCCTTCCATTACAGGAAAAAGGAGGGGAGAAGAGGAAGAAAAACCAATGAGAAGAAAAATGATCATCTGTTTACTTTCTGTATAGGACCAGCTGTGGTTTTATACAAAATGTGCAGAAAGAACCAGCCATATAGGGAGTAAAGATAACAAGTACCATTTGAGTGTTTTATGTATATTAACTTTCTCAGTTCTTACAGCCACTCTGTGGAGATTGTGCTGTGATCATCTCCTTTCAGCTGAGGAAACTGAGGCACAGAAAGTTTACACATAATATGCCCCAAATAAGTGTGCTAAAGCAACTACTAAGTGATTGAGACTGAATCCTGTGAAACTAACATAAATTATACAGATCCTAAATTTTAGTAGCTTTCAAATTTTCCCTTTTTAAAAAATACTTATTTATCATTTATTTATTTCCCAGGTGGCTCACTTGTGAAAAATCTGTCTGCCAGTGCAGGCGATGCCAATTTGATCCCTGGGTCACAAAGACCCCCCTGAGGAGGAAATGGCAACCCACTCCAGTACTCTTCCCTGAGATGTCCCATGGACAGAGAAGCGTGGCAGGTGACAGCCCACGGAGTCACAAAGAGTCGGAATGACTGAGCATGTGCTCACACTCACACTGTAATTTGTTTATTTGGCTGTGCCGCGTCTTAGTTGCAACATGCAGACTCTTAGTTGCAGCATGTGGGATCTAGTTCCCTGAAAGTGAAAGTGAAGTTGCCCAGTCGTGTCCGACTCTGTGCGACCCCATAGATGGCAGCCCACTAGGCTCCCCCGTCCCTGGGATTCTCCAGGCAAGAACACTGGAGTGAGTTGCCATTTCCTTCTCCAACGCATGAAAGTAAAAAGTGAAAGTGAAGTCGCTCAGTCGTGCCCAACTCTTAGCGACCCCATGGACTGCAGCCTACCAGGCTCCTCCGTCCATGGGATTTTCGAGGCAAGAGTATTGGAGTGGGGTGCCACTGCCTTCTCCGACCAGGTATCAAACCTGCCCCCACGCTGCCCCACCCTGCAATGGGAGCACAGAGTCTTAACTCCTGGACCATGGGAAAAGTTCCTAAACTTTTCAGTTTTTAAGCTCAGGTGTCAGACATAAGTGATCTCAAGTGTTACACAGTCATTGTTTACAAAATGGGTGAGAGAGCCTGACCACACCATCTTGGCTCCTTTGCTCTCTCCCCACAAACAGACTCACAGATATAGAGAATGAACTTGTGGTTACCAATAGGGAGTGGAGGTGGGACGGATTAGAAGTTTGGGATTAGCAGATGCAAACTATTATATACAGAATGGATAAGCAAAAATATCCTACTATATAGCACTGCTGCTGCTGCTGCTAAGTCACTTCAGTCGGGTCCGACTCTGTGCGACCCCATAGACGGCAGCCCACCAGGCTCCCCCTTCCCTGGGATTCTCCAGGCAAGAACACTGGACTGGGTTGCCATTTCCTTCTCCAATGCATGAAAGTGAAAAGTCAAAATGAAGATGCTCAGTCGTATCCAACTCTTAGCGACCCCATGGACTTCAGCCCACCAGGTCCCTCCATCCATGGGATTTGTGGAACTATATTCAATGTATGATAAACCATAATGGAAAAGAAAATTTAAAAGAATATATATATAGTATTCCTTTAAAGTGTCTGCCTCCAATGCGGGAGACCCGGGTTTGATCCCTGGGTCAGGAAGATCCCCTGGAGAAGAAAATGGTAATCCACTCCATTATTCTTGCCTGGAGAATCCCATGGATGGAGAAGGCTGGTAGGCTACAGTTCACAGGGTCGCAAAGAGTCAGACACGACTGAGCGACTTCTCTTTCACTTTTCTATATGTATATATGTATAACTGAATCATTTTTCTGTAAAGCAGAAATTCCACAACTGGTAAATCAGTTCTCCTTCAGTAAGATAAATTGTTTAAAAGCAAAATAATTATGATGCACATGAATCTGAGTCCCTGTTTTCAATTCTGCTTCTCTAGAGAAAAACCTGTGTAATGTATATCATATATATGCTATATTAGTCAAGAAGGTATTTCTTAGTTAAGATTTTCTTTTGATTACTTTTTAATTATTCATTTCTTTTTTATTGGCTGAAAAACTTTTTTTAATTGACTATTAATTTAACCCTTAATTTTTTTCAAAAATATATTCTTTGTGGACAAATGCATAGTTGGTTTTCATAAATATTCCACGGACATAAGAAAAAAAATGAGTGGTTTTTGTTTGGTGGATTTGGGATTGAAATAATTTTATTATTCATTTCCTCAAGCTCCATGTGAGAGAGTTAATTTAGGTAGGTTGATAAGGAGTCCAGAGCCCTCAAGGAGGAAGGGGTCCAGGCCCTCGAGAAGGAGAAAAAGTGTCCTGGGCTATCAAGGAGGAGAAACAGACAAACATTTTTTTTCCTATATTCCTTTGTTTTAGTCACATAAAATGTTTTTTCTTTTAAAGACCAGAACTAATGGCTCAAGGGTATGTTTTTCCTTAAGCTCTGTACCAATGATTATATAATAACAATGTATGCTGCTTGAGGGCTTGTTTCTCCTTCTTAAGAACTTTCTGACTAATCCTGTCATCTTAAAATGTATATTGTGGGAGTGGGTCTGGTAAGACCATTCTATTGTTAGTTCTCAGTTCAGCTCACAGTTCAGTCTTTCAGTCTTGTCTGACTCTTTTCGACCCCAGGGACTGTAGCACAGGCTTCCCTGTCCATCACCAACTCCCGGAGCTTGCTCAAACTCATGTCTATCGAGTCAGTGACGCCATCCAACCATCTCATCTTTGTCGTCCCCTTCTCCTCCTGACTTCAGTCTTTCCTAGCATCAGGGTCTTTTCAAATGAATCAGTTCTTCACATCAGGTGGCCAAAATTTTGGAGTTTCAGCTTCAACATCAGTCCTTCCATGAACACCCAAGACTGATCTCCTTTAGGATGGACTGGTTGGATCTGCTTGCAATCCAAGGGGCTGTTAAGAGTCTCCTCCAAAGCCGCAGTTCAAAAACATCAATTCTTTGGTGCTCAGCTTTCTTTATGGTCCAACTCTCACATCCATACCTGATTACTGGAAAAACCATAGCTTTGACTAGATGGACCTTTGTTGGCAAAGTGATGTCTCTGCTTTTTAATACGCTGTCTGTGTGTGTTATGTGTGTGTTAGTCGCTCAGTCGTGTCCGACTCTTTGCGACCCCATGGACTATAGCCCACCAGGCTTCTCTGTCCATGGAATTCTCCAGGCAAGAATACTGGAGTGGATTGCCATTCCCTTCTCCAGAGGTACTTTCCAACCCAGGAATTGAACCCTGGTCTCCTGCATGGCAGGCAGATTCTTTACCGTTTGAGCTACAGGGAAGTCACTAATATGCTGTCTAGGTTGGTTATAGCTTTTCTTCCAAGGAGCAAGCATCTTTAATTTGATGGCTGCAGTCACCATCTGCATTGATTTTGGAGCTCCCCAATATAAAGCCTACCTTTAAAATAATGAATTGAAAAGAGTTCTTTTTGTGTTCTGGATACATGTCACTTATAAGATACAGGAATTGTGGATACTTTCTCCCTTTTTATGGGTTGTCTTTTTATTTTCTTGATGGTGTTATTTTAACCATTTAAAATTTTAAACATTTTAAATTTCGATGAGTCCAATATTTCTAATATTTTCATCTGTTGCTTGTGATTTCAATGATATAGCTTAGAAATCATCACTTTTCCCAAAGTCATGAAGATTTACTCCTATGTTTTCTTCTAGGAGTTTTAGCTGTTTAGGTCTACGTTTCACTTTGGGTTGCTTTTTGTATAGTGTTAAGTAGGAGTCCTACTTTGCTGTTTTGCATATGGATATCCTCCCTGGATTCTTTTCCTAAGGTGTTGATACACTCTCCAATTTCTGGCATGTTCCATATATTTTCCATTCATTCTAATAAGTGAATATCTTGGCTGGGATTAGAATCTTGGTTGCAATCTCACAGTGTCCATGGCTGCTATTTTACTGTTTTTCAACCTCTATGGTGGCAGTAAAGAAATCTGTTTCCATTCTGATTATTTTCCCTTACAGAGCTTGTGTTCTTTTTTTTTTAATTTATTTTTAATTGAAGGATAATTGCTTTACAATATTGTGTTAGTTTCTGCCATATATCAGCATGGATCAGCCATAGGTATCAATCAGTATGTCTCCTTCCTCTTGAACCTCCCTCCCACCTCACATCCCAACCCACCCCTTTAGGTTGTCACAGAACACATGATTTGAGTTCCCTATGTCATATACAGCAAATTTTCACTGGCTATCTAATTTTACATATAGTAAGGTTTCAATGCTATTCTCTCAATTTGTCTCACCCTCTCCTTCCTGCATTGTCTCTACAAGTCTGAGCTTACATTCTTTTTATTTGAATGCTTTTCTTTTTACCCAAAGTTTGAAATATTACCAAGATGTTTCTTCATGTGTCTCTTTACTCTATAGTCCTGACAGAATCTAAAGAATCTTATGTGTTATAACTCTTTTTTACTTCTTCTGGAATACCCATGATTCACATATTGGGTCTTCTGGATATATTCTCCACAGCTCTTAAATTTTCCTTCATGATTTCCATCTCTTTACATGTTTCCTTTGTGCTTTGAAATATTTCTTATAATTTGATCAATGACCACTCTCTGTTTTGATTTCTTTCCTGAATCTCTTAGTTGAGATTTTTTTAGACTCCAGTAAGGCTATCTTGTTGTTGTGTGTTTTGTACTTGAGTCTCCCTAAGTACTTGTTATTTTTTATTATTTTATTTTAAATTTATCTTTTTAGGCCATGCTTTGTAACATGTGGGATCTTATTTCTCCAACCAGGGATTGTCTTCTGGATATATTCTCCACAGCTCTTAAATTTTCCTTCATGATTTCCATCTCTTTACATGTTTCCTTTGTGCTTTGAAATATTTCTTATAATTTGATCAATGACCACTCTCTGTTTTGATTTCTTTCCTGAATCTCTTAGTTGAGATTTTTTTTAGACTCCAGTAAGGCTATCTTGTTGTTGTGTGTTTTGTACTTGAGTCTCCCTAAGTACTTGTTATTTTTTATTATTTTATTTTAAATTTATCTTTTTAGGCCATGCTTTGTAACATGTGGAATCTTATTTCTCCAACCAGGGATTGAGCACATGTCCCCTGCATTGGGAGAATGGAGTCTTAACCAATGGACCACCAAAGAAGTCTCCAAGTACTCATTATTTTTATTTAAAAAGTGTTGACATTCTTCTTCAGCAGCTCCATTTCACTGTACATGCATTCTGTGTCTTCTTATGGATATTTCTGTATCAGCAAAAACTCACATTACCCACATCTTTACTAGAGCCCGCTGTCCATAGACCCCAGAAGCCATTAGAAGTGGGAGAGGTAGAGAAACTGAATGCGTGCCTGAGAGAGTGAAGGAGTCAGATCATTATTTTCCAAGGACTCCTGAAACAGGTCACTTCAGTTTCAATTTCTGATCTAATTCTCTGCCTTTTCAAGCAGAATGTGTCCTCTTAGACCTGGGCCTGAATCCTTTTTGTTTTTGCACACTTAACACTTGGCCCAGGGCATGAGGCATAATGGACTTTCATTAGCTATACTTGGAATGCATGAATGCAAATGTGAAACTCCAATGAATAATTTGATCAGGACTCAGGAAATTCATCTAGCCTCTCACATTGCTCACAAAGTCTTTGACTCTGGTAATTTAAGTTCAGTTCAGTTCAGTCGCTCAGTCGTGTCCGACTCTTTGCGACCCCATGAATCACAGTACGCCAGGCTTCTGTGTCCATCACCAACTCCCGGAATTCACTCAGACTTATGCCCATAGAGTCCGTGATGCCATCCAGCCATCTCATCCTCAGTCGTCCCCTTCTCCTTCTGCCCCCAATCCCTCCCAGCATCAGGGTCTTTTCCAATGAGTCAACTCNTCACATCCACAGCTGGGTATTGTTTTTGCTTTGGCTCCATCCCTTCATTCTTTCTGGAGTTATTTCTCCACTGATCTCATGTAGCATATTGGGCACCTACTGACCTGGGGAGTTCGTCTTTCAGTGTCCTATCTTACTGCCTTTTCATACTGTTCATGGGGTTCTCAAGGCAAGAATACGCAAGCGGTTTGCCGTTCCCTTCTCCAGTGAACCACATTCTGTCAGCCCTCTCCACCACAACCCGCCCGTCTTGGGTTGCCCTGCGGGCATGGCTTAGTTACTGAGTTAGACAAGGCTGTGGTCCTAGTGTGATTAGATTGACTAGTTTTCTGTGAGTATGGTTTCAGTGTGTCTCCCCTCTGATGCCCTCCTGCAACACCCACCATCTTACTTGGGTTTCTCTTACCTTGGGCGTGGGTTATCTCTTTACAGCTATTCCAGCAAAGCACAGCCACTGCTCCTTACCTTGGATGAGGGGTATCTCCACACCATCACCCTTCCTGACTTTCAATGAGGGATGGTTCCTCTAGGTCCTCCTGCGCCTGCGCAGCCACAGCTCCTTGGACGTTGGGTTGCTCCTCCTAGCCGGCGCCCCTGGCCTTGGGTGTAGGGTGGCTCCTCCCGGCCGCCACCTCTGAACTCAGAGGTTTAGTGAAGAGTTAACACCTATCCTTCTGAAACTTCCAAGAGATTTCAGAAGGAACACTCCCAAACTCATTCTATGAGGCCACCATCACTCTGACATAAAAACCAAAGATACCACACAAAAAAATTACAGGCCATGTCACTGATGAACACTGACACAAAAATCCTCAACAAAATACTAGCTAACTGAATACACAATACATTAAAAAGTTCATAGAACATTATTAAGAGATACAAGGATTTTTCAGTATCTGCAAATCAGTCAGTGTGATATATACCACATGAACACAGTAAAGAGGAGAGTTCCCCGGTGTCGTAGTGGTCAGGATTCTGAGCTTTCACTGCCATGGCCTGGATTCAGTCCCTGGCTGGGGAACGAAATCCTGCAAGTTGTATGGTTGCACAGCCAAAATAAACAAAATAAAAATTTGTTTTATTATTCAACTGAAGAATAAAGACAACATGATCATCTCAATAGATACAGAAAAAGCCTTAGACAAGATTTAACACCCATGATAAAAAAAAAAAAAAACCTTCATGGATTACTGCCTTGTCATGGCAAAGTGATGTGCATAACTCAATGAAGCTATGAGCCATACCATGTAGTGAAAGTGAAGTCGCTCAGTGATGTCCGACTCTTTGCAACCCCATGGACTGTAGCTTATCAGGCTCTTCAGTTCATGGAATTTTCCAGGCAAGAGTACTGGAGTGGGTTGCCATTTCCTTCTCCATGGGATCTTCCCGACCCAGGGATCGAACCCAGGTCTCCTGCATTGCAGGCAGACATTTTACCATCTGAGCCACCAGGGAAGTCTGAGGGCCACCCAAAATGGACAGGTCATACTGGAGTGTCCTGACAAAACGTAATCCAGTGGAGGAGGGAATGGCAAACCATCCCAGTAACTTGCTGAGTATCTCATGAACTGTATAAAAAGACAAAACAGGTGACAGCAAAAGATGAGTCCCCCAGGTTGGAAGGCATCCAATATTCCACTCGGGAAGAGTGGAGGGCAACTACTGATAGCCCCAGCAAGAATGAAGTGGCTGGGCCAAAGTGAAAACAGCTCTCAGTTGTGGATGTGTCGTGATGAACGTGATTTCCAATGCTGCAAAGAACAGTGCTGCACACGAGCCTGGAGCGTGAGGCCCATGGATCAAGGTGAATCAGATGTGGTCAAGCAGGAGATGGTAAGAATAACCATTGACATCTCAGGAATCCGTGAACTAAATGGACGAGAATGGGCAAATTAATTCAGATGGCCATTATATCTACTACTGTGGGCAAAGAATCCCATAGAATGAATGGAGTAGCCCTCATAATTAACAAAAGAGTCTGGAATGCAGTACTTGGGTACAACCTCAAAAATGACAGAATGATCTCAGTTTGTTTGAGAATGACCAATGAAAGTCATTCAACGTCACAGTAATTCAGGTCTATGCCCCCACCACCAATGCTGAAGAGGCTGATGTTGATCAGAAGACCTAGAAGACCTCCTAGAACACACACCCCCCCAAAAAAAATTATGTTCCATTCATCACTGGGGATTGGAATAAAAAGGTAGGAAGTAAAGAGATTCCTGGAGTAACAGGCAGGTTTGGCCTTGGAGTACAAAGTGAAGCAAGGCAAAGGCTAACTGAATTTTGCCAAGAGAATGCTCTGGTCATAGCAAACATCCTTTTTCAACAACACAAGAGATGACTTCACACATGGACATCCCCAAATCACCAATACCGAAATCAAATTAAAGAAGCTGTATACAGTGAGCAAAAACAAGACTGGAGCTGACTGCGGCTCAGATCATCAGCTTCTCATAGCAAAATTCAGGCTTAAACTAAAGAATACGGGGAAAACCACTAGCCCACCCAGGTAGCACTTAAATCAAATCCCCTATTTCATGCAAAGATGGACACAATAAAGGAAAGAAATGGTAACAGAAGAAGAAGAGATTAAGAAGAGGAGACAAGAATACACAGAAGAACTACACAGAAAATATCTTCATGACCCAGATAATCATGAAGGTGTGATCACTCACAGAGAGCCAGACATCTTGGGATCCAACGTCAAGTGGGCCTTAGGAAGCATCACTATGAACAAAGTTAGTGGAGGTAATGGCATTCCAGTTGAGCTATTTCAAATCCTAAAAGACGATGCTGTGAAAGTGCTGCACTCAATATGCCAGCAAATTTGGAAAACTCAGCAGTGGCCACAGGACTGGAAAATGCCAGTTTTCATTCCAACCCCAAAGAAAGGCAATGCCAAGGAATGCTCAAACTACCGCACAATTGCACTCATCTCACATGCTAGCAAATTAACACAAAATTCTCCAAGCCAGGCTTCAACAGTATGTGAACCGTGAACTTCCAGATGTTCAAGCTGGATTTAGAAAAGGCAGAGGAACCAGAGATCAAATTGCCGACATCACCGGATCACTGAAAAAGCAAGAGTTCCAGAAAAACATCTACTTCTGCTTTATTGACTATGCCAAAGCCTTTGACTGTGTGGATCACAATAAACTGTGGAAAATTCTTAAAGAGATGGGAATACTAGACCACCTTACGTGCCTCCTGAGAAATCTATATGCAGGTCAAGAAGCAATAGTTAGAACTGGACATGGAATAATACACTGGTTCCAAATGGGGAAAGGAGTACATCAAGGCTGTATATTGTCACCCTGCTGATTTAACCTCTATGCAGAGTATATCATGCGAAATGCCAGGCTTGACGAAGCACAAACTGGAATTAAGACTGTCAGGAGAAATATCAATAATCTCAGATATGCAGATGACATTACATTTATGGCAGAAAGCGAAGAATTAAAGAGCCTCTTGATGAAAGTAAAAGAGGAGAGTGAAAAAGTTGGCTTAAAACTCAACCTTCAGAAAACTAATCATGGCATCTGGTCCTATCACTCATGACAAATAGATAGGGAAACAGTGACAGTCTATTTTTGGGGGCTCCAAAATCACTGCAGATATGAGAGTAGCCATGAAATTAAAAGACGCCTGCTCCTTGGAAGAAAAGCTATGACCAACCTAGATAGCATATTCAAAAGCAAAGACATTACTTTGTCAATAAAGGTCCATCTAGTCAAAGCTATGGTTTTTCCAGTAGTTAGTTATGGATGTGAGAGTTGGACTATAAAGAAAGCTGAGCGCCAAAGAATTGATGTTTTTGAACTGTGGTGATGGGGAAGACTCTCAAGAGTCCCCTGGACTGCAAAGAGATCCAACCAGTCAATCCTAAAGGAAATCATTCCTGAATATTCTTTGGAAGGACTGATGTGGAAGCTGAAACTCCAATAATTTGGCCACCTGATGCGAAGAGCTGACTCATTTGAAAAGACCCTGATGCTGGGAAAGATTGAAGGCAGGAGTAGAAGGGGACAACAGAGGATGAGATTGTTGGATGGCATCATTGACTCAATGGACATGTGTTTGAGTAACTCCAGGAGTTGGTGATGGACAGGGAGGCCTGGCGGGTTACAGCCCATGGGGTCGCAGAGTCGGACACGACTGAGCAACTGAACTGATAAATATACAGTGAAGGTGATGAATAGATTCAAGGGATTAGATCTAGTAAACAGTGTGCCTTCAGAACTATGAACAGAGGTCCATAATATGGTACAGAAGGCAGCAAACAAAACCATTCCAAAGAAAAAGAAAAGCAAGAAGGCAAAGTGGTTATCTGAGGAGAGGCTTTATGAATAGCTGAAGAAAGAAGAGAAGTGAAAAGGAAGGGAGAAAGGGAGAGGTACACCCAACTAAACGGAGAGTTCCAAAGAATAACAAGGAGAGACAAGAAGGCTTTCTTCAATGAACAATGCATAAAATAGAGGAATACAACAGAAGGGGAAAGACTAAAGATCTCTTCAGGAAAACTGGAAATATCAAGGGAACACTTCACCCAAAGATGAGCACAATAAAATACAGAAATTACGGTAGAGACCTAGTCGAAGCAGAAGAGATTCAGAAGAGAGGGAAAGAACACTCAAAACTGTGTGAGAAAGGTCTTAATTAACCAAAGTATGATGGTGTGTGGTCAGTCACCCACAGCCAGACATTCTGGAGTGTGAAGTGGGCTGTAGGAAGCACCGCCGTGGACAAAGCTAGTGGATGCAATGGAATTCCAGTAGAGCTGTTTAAAACCCTAAAAGATGACGTTATCAAAGTGTTGCATTCAACATGTCAGCAAATATGGAAGACTCAGCAGTAGCCACAGGACTGGAAAAGGTCAATCCTCATCCCAGTTCCCAAGGAGGACAGTACTAAAGAATGTTCAAACCATTGGACAATTGCAGGCATCTCCTATGCTAGTAAGGTCAGGCTTAAAATCCTGCATACTAGGCTTCAGCATTATGCGAACCAAGAACATCCCAGACATCCAAGCTGGATTTAGAAAAGGAAGAGGAGCCAGAGATCAAATTGCCAACACTCGCTGGATCATAGAGAAAGCATGGGAAATCCAAAAAACATCTATTTCTGTTTCATCAACTACACTAAAGCCTTTGCCTTTATGGATCATAACAAACTGTGGAAAGCTCTTAAAAGAGATGGGAATACCAGACCATCTTACTGTCTCCTGAGAAAGCTGTACTCAGGTCAAGAAGCAACAGTTAGAACCTTGCATGGAACAACTCATTGGTACAGGATTGAGAAAGGAGAACGACAGGGCTGTCTGTTGTCACTCTGTTTATTTAACCTATATGCTAAGCGCATCATGAGAAACGCAGGGCTAGATGAGTTACAAGCTAGACTCAAAACAGGTGGGAGAAACATCAACGACCTTAGATATGTGGATGATACCACTCTAATGGCAGAACGTGAAGAGGAACTAAAGAACTTCTTGATGAAGGTGAAGAAGGAGAGTGAAAAAGCCAGCTTAAAACTAAAAATTAAAAAAATAATAATAAGATCATGGCATCTGGTCCCATTACTTCATGGCAAGTAGAAGAGGGAAAAGGTGGAAGCGGTGGAAGATCTCCTCTTCGTGGGCTCTGATATCAGTGAAGATGATGACTGCAGCCATGAACTCAGAAGATGATTGCTTCTTGGCGGGAAAGCTATGACAAACCTAGAGTCTGTGTTGAAAAGGAGAGACATCACTGCTGACAAAGGTCCACGGAGTCAAGGTTATGGTCTTTCCAGTGGTCACGTGTGGTTGTGAGATCTGGATCATAAAGAAAGCAGAGTGCCAAAGTTTTGATGCCTTTGAACTGTGGTGCTGGAGAAGACTCCTGAGAGTCCCTAGGGCAGCAAGGAGATTAAACCAGTCAATGCTTAAGGAAATCAACCATGAATACTCACTGGAAGGACTGATGCTGAAGTTCCAGGATTTTGGTCACCTGATGCAAACAGTGACTCATTGGAAAAGTACCTGATGCTGGGAAAATTTGAGGGCAGAGGAGAGGAGGGCATCAGAAGTTGAGATGGCTGAATGGCACGATCTATGCGAAGGACATGAACTTGGGCAAACTCTGGGAGATGGTAGGGACAGGGAGGCCTGGTGTGCTGCAGTCCATAGGGTCGCAAAGAGTCAGACACAACTGGGTGACTGAATAACATAATTAAAAAAAAAAAAAGACAAACTCCAGAATCTGGGCAAAGAAAGAATCTTCCTAAACATAACAAAGGCCACATAGACAAACCCACAGATAATATCATACTCAAAAATGAAAAGTGAAAGTATGTCTTCTAGGATCAGTTCAGTTGCTCAGTCATATTCAACTCCAAATAGAGGAAAAGAACAGAATGGGAAAGACTAGAGATCTCTTCAAGAAAATTAGAGATACCAAGAGAACATTTCATGCAAGGATGGGCTTGATAAAGGACAGAAATGGTCTGGACATAACAGAAGCAGAAGATATTAAGAAGAGGTGGCAAGAATACACGGAAGAACTGTACAAAAAAGATCTTCATGACCCAGATAATCATGATGATGTGTTGACTAATCTAGAGCCAGACATCTTGGAATGTGAAGTCAAGTGGGCCTTAGAAAGCATCACTACGAACAAAGCTAGTGGAGGTGATGGAATTCCCGTTGAGCTGTTTCAAATCCTGAAAGATGATGCTGTGAAAGTGCTGCACTCAATTTGCCAGCAAATCTGGAAAACTCAGCAGTGGCCACAGGACTGGAAAAGGTCAGTTTTCATCCCAATTCCAAAGAAAGGCAATGCCAAAGAATGCTCCAACTACCGCACAATTGCACTCATCTCACATGCTAGTAAAGTAATGCTCAAAATTCTCCAAGCCAGACTTCAGCAATATGTGAACCGTGAACTCCCTGATGTTCAAGCTGGTTTTAGAAAAGGCAGAGGAACCAGAGATCAAATTGCCAACATCCGCTGGATCATGGAAAAAGCAAGAGAGTTCCAGAAAAACATCTATTTCTGCTTTATTGACTATGCCAAAGCCTTTGACTGTGTGGATCACAGTAAACTGTGGAAAATTCTGAAAGAGATGGGAATACCAGACCACCTGACCTGCCTCTTGAGAAATCTGTATGCAGGTCAGGAAGCAACAGTTAGAACTGGACATGGAACAACAGACTGGTTCCAAATAGGAAAAGGAGTACGTCAAGGCTGTATATTGTCACCCTGCTTATTTAACTTATATGCAGAGTACATCATGAGAAATGCTGGACTGGAAGAAACACAAGCTGGAATCAAGATTGCTGGGAGAAATATCAATAATCTCAGATATGCAGATGACACCACCCTTATGGCAGAAAGTGAGGAGGAGCTAAAAAGCCTCTTGTTGAAAGTGAAAGAGGAGAGTGGAAAAGTTGGCTTAAAGCTCAACATTCAGAAAACGAAGATCATGGCATCTGGCCCCATCACTTCATGGGAAATAGATGGGGAAACAGTAGAAACAGTGTCAGACTTTGTTTTTTTGGGCTCCAAAATCACTGCAGATGGTGACTGCAGCCATGAAATTAAAAGGCGCTTACTCCTTGGAAGAAAAGTTATGACCAACCTAGATAGTATATTCAAAAGCAGAGACATTACTTTGCCGACTAAGGTCCGTCTAGTCAAGGCTATGGTTTTTCCTGTGGTCATGTATGGATGTGAGAGTTGGACTGTGAAGAAGGCTGAGCGCCGAAGAATTGATGCTTTTGAACTGTGGTGTTGGAGAAGACTCTTGAGAGTCCCTTGGACTGCAAGGAGATCCAACCAGTCCATTCTGAAGGAGATCAACCCTGGGATTTCTTTGGAAGGAATGATGCTAAAACTGAAGCTCCTGTACTTTGGCCATCTCATGTGAAGAGTTGACTCATTGGAAAAGACCCTGATGCTGGGAGGGATTGGGGGCAGGAGGAGAAAGGGACGACCGAGGATGAGATGGCTGGATGGTATCACAGACTCAATGGACGTGAGTCTGGGTGAACTCCGGGAGTTGGTGATGGACAGGGAGGCCTGGCGTACTGCGATTCATGGGGTCGCAAAGAGTCGGACACGACTGTGCGACTGAACTGAACTGACCTCATGGACTGCAGCACGCCAGGCTTCCCTGTCCATCAACAACTCCCGGAGCTTACTCAAACTCATGTCCATCAAGTCAGTGATTACATCCAACTATCTCATCCTCTGTCGTCACCTTCTCCTCCTGCCTTCAATCTAGGTAAGTGATCACACCATCATGGTTGTCTGGGTCATGAAGATCTTTTTTGTACAGTTCTTCTTGTGTATTCTTACCACCTCTTCTTAATCTCTTCTGCTTCTGTTAGGTCCATACCATTTCTGTCCTTTATTGTGCCCATCTTTGCATGAAATGTTCCCTTGGTATTTCTAATTTTCTTGAAGAGATCTCTAGTCTGTCCCATTCTATTGTATTTCTCTAATTCTTTGCACTGATCACTGAGAAAGGCTTTCTAATCTCTCCTTGCTATTCTTTGAAACTCAGCATTCAAATGGGTATACCTTTTCTTTTCTCCTTTGCTTTTAGCTTCTCTTCTTTTCTCAGGTATTTGTAAGGCCTCCTCAGACAACCATTTTGCCTTTCTGCATTTCTTTTCCTTGGGGATGGTCTTGATCACTGCCTCCTGTACAGTGTCACAAACCTCCATCCATTGTTCTTCAGGCACTCTCCGTTCCTTTCCGTTCAGTCGCTCAGTCATGTCCGACTCTTTGCGACCCCATGAATTGCAGCATGCCAGGCCTCCCTGTCCATCACCAACTCTCGGAGTTCACTCAGACTCACGTCCATCGAGTCCATGATGCCATCCAGCCATCTCATCCTCGGTCGTCCCTTTCTCCTCCTGCCCCCAATCCCTCCCAGCATCAGGGTCTTTTCCAATGAGTCAACTCTTCACATGAGATGGCCAAAGTACAGGAGCTTCAGTTTTAGCATCATTCCTTCCAAAGAAATCCCAGGGTTGATCTCCTTCGNAGGCAAGGCATCCCTTGAGGGCCAGGAAACTAGAAGTCAGGACTAACCAAGCAGTAGAAACACTATGATCAATGTTACATTACTGAGGAAATGTCCCCCAGTCTTTTTTAAAAAATCGCTTACCAATATTTAAAGCCCTGCAGAGACTCTATCAGCTGTGCAGCTATACAGCAACCATGGCAGGAAAGATTTGATCTATTGGCTTCTGGAGTGGGAGCCAGGCATCTGGATTTCCCACCCCCCAAAGGCTAACCCACAAAATAAAGGGTAATTCCCCCTAAGGGACAGGAGTGTTCTAGGGAGGGGGGCATAGTGCCAGGTGGCCACAAAACAACACGTTTCCAAAAAAGGAGCATTCTAGAAGAGAGGTGTCTGATTTCCAAAGTGGTGCAAATGTTCCCTCTCTGGAGCCTACCCCTTCTCCCTGCTGTTAGAGCCCCTGAGATTACTGCCAATGCAGAGTGAGGGAGAGGAGAGGTAAGGGTTAATGAAATGCTATCAGACTCCTACTGGAAACCCCGCCCTTCTGAAGTGGGTCCTGTTCTTTTGGGAGCCAGGGGAATCCTCAAAACTGGTTTTATGGAGAGGCAGGTGGGCTCCTGGGGTCCTACAATCAACCCATCTCTCATAAAAGCAGTGTAGGGATGACATTTAGGTTCTTAGATTAAACAGGCTTTTGTGGGTTGGATTGATGTTAGTCACTGAACAGTGTTACTAGTTTCCAAACGACCTTCCTTTCCCCCTCTCTTCTTTTCTCTACAAATGTTTATTGAATGTCAGTCGTTGGAAACCAAAACAGCCCCTTTTTAAGCTCCAGTACTTTGACCACCTGATGTGAAGAACTGACTCATTGGAAAAGACCTTGATGCTGGAAAAGATCAAAGACAAAAGGAGATGGTGGTGGCAGAGGATGAGATGGTTAGATAGCATCACTGATTCAATAGACATGAATTTGAGCGAATCCCAGGAGATAGTAGAGGACAGGGGAGCCTGGCGTGCTGTGGTACACGGGGTCAAGAAGAGTCTGACATGACTTAACGACTGAACTGCAACAACGTAGAACTTATAACAGCCCCTTTTTAAGCTCCAGTACTTTGACCACCTGATGTGAAGAACTGACTCATTGGAAAAGACCTTGATGCTGGAAAAGATCAAAGACAAAAGGAGATGGTGGTGGCAGAGGATGAGATGGTTAGATAGCATCACTGATTCAATAGACATGAATTTGAGCGAATCCCAGGAGATAGTAGAGGACAGGGGAGCCTGGCGTGCTGTGGTACACGGGGTCAAGAAGAGTCTGACATGACTTAACGACTGAACTGCAACAACGTAGAACTTACAGTTTAGTGGGAGAAAACAGATATGAAACAAAAAACCACACAACTCAGCACGTATTAGTAAACTGGTTCTGTACTATATATAATAAGTAGTATCATGATAGAGATCTACTTCAGATGGGGGAGATACGAAAAGGCCTCTGAGGAAGTGACACAGTAACTGAAGACTCGAATGCCTTAGGCAAATTGCTTCATTCCTCGATTTCCATCTCGTGGCAAAAAAGTTCTATGTCTTGCAGTTCTCAACCCTGGGTAGTGTTCAGGAGTGTCATTTTGTTGTCGTCATCACAAAGATTCAGGGAGCATAACTGAAAGTTTGTGTCCAGAAGCTCCAATACTGAATGCTAACGATGGTTCTGCATAACAAAGAAGAGTCCTACTTGAAATGCTAACGACATCTTCATCTGAGAAGCCCACAGGCAGCCAGCCTCATCAGGAGAGCGGCCCCTCAGTGTCTGTTGCTCTGGAAGTGATGGGATGGAGTCAGAGTGGCACAGCTCGCGTCCCCTGTCCACTCCTGAACCAAGTACAGTGACTCAGAGTGGGAAGGGGTGAAACCACCAAGGCAAATGGTGGTGCTGAACTTCTGCCGGGCTGGCAGAGAAGCTGATGACCATTACATGGGTGAGAAGGGCAATGGTGCAAGAGGAGGCTGGATAGGGAGGCAGGGCCGATCACTCAGGGCCTTCTCAAAGATGCTGGGTTCCTCCTGGGTGCCCTGGGAGACCAGATAGGTTTTAAGCAGGGGAAGAGGATAGCATATTTTGTGCCAAATTTCAGAGCATGTACACTAAGTTTTAGTGGAGATACAACTGAGCGACTGAGCATGCACGCACGTACAGGCTTCTTGCCTAGACTTTCCTCCATGGAAGAAACACTGTATCTCCTCTGCCTCTCTTACATTCTCCTTTCTTATATCTTTTTAATGAATAGATTCCATTGTCTTCTACCTAGAGATAAAAGACAAAGGCTTTCATAGGCCTCTATAAGTATGGTTTTCTGATCTGCATTACATTTCAAAATTTGCTTTCTGCTCTGGAGATGAGAGTTGGAAATGAGCAAGTGTTCTTATCCCAGGAAGTCATTGGTTTAATCCAATTAACTACCTAGTGGAAAATCTCTCCATCCCAGCAATGCTTATGCTGTGATGGCCAAGTCCAGGGCATCGCCAACATATCTTTGCAAATTTCATTAGCAGTGGCTATTTCCGTCTTCTTCTAGGTCACTAATGAGTTTGTTAAATGAGGTCGGTTCCAGCACCAGCCTCTGACATGCTCTAGTGGACCTTTTGCTTCCAACCAGATGTATTTCCCGTTTATCCCTGATTACTAGTGTTTTCACCCTGCCAGCAATCCATTTAGATTAGAGCATTCAAAAACAGGCCAATCTAATTGGAGCACAACTTTTATGGAAGTAGTTGTCAAATGCATTTCTGATGCCGACATAATGTTGCTGTACTCTTGTCACTTGCTCACTGTTTTACCTCTTTTATACTTCTTCCTATTGCTTTTTGCCAAACAAGTTATTTCAATTGTAATAAAGTGCACATAACATAAAATTTACTACCTTAGCCATTTTAAGTGTACAGTTCAGTAGCGTTAAGTATATTCATACTCTTGTGCAAGTAATCCCCAGAACATTTTTATCTTGCAAAATTAAACTCTATACCCATGGAACAGCCATTCTTATTTTCTCTTCCTCTAAGCCCCTGGAACTCTCTACTTTCTGTTTTTACAAATTTGGTTACTCTAGATACCCTGTGTGAGTAGAATCAATCATAGAGTATTTATCTTTTTGTGACTTACTTATTTCACTTAGCATAGTGTCCTCAAGGTTCATTTACATTGAAGCATGTGTCAGAATTTCTTCCCCTTTGCTGCTACTGCTACTGCTAAGTGCGACCCCATAGGCAGAAGCCCACCAGGCTCCCCCGTCCCTGGGACTCTCCAGGCAAGAACACTGGAGTGGGTTGCCATTGCCTTCTCCAATGCATGAAAGTGAAAAGTGAAGTGAAGTGGCTCAGTCGTGTCCGACTCTTAGCAACTCCCTGGACTGCAGCCCACCAGGTTCCTCCATCCATGGGATTTTCCAGGCAAGAATACTGGAGTGGAGTGCCATTGCCTTCTCCGTTCTTAAGACTAAATAATATTCCATTATATATATACATATATATTCCATTATATATATCCACATATGTATACACTAAATTTTGATTACCTATACATCTGTTAATGGACAATTGGGTTGCTTCTACCTTTCAGTTATTGTGAATATTGCTGCTATGAACATGGGTGTACATTTCTTTCAATTATTTTATTTATATACCCAGAAGTGAAATTGCAGAATCATATGGAAATAGAATTTGTTTGAGAAACTGTTATACTATTTTCCGCAGTGGGTCACCATTTAACATTCCTACTAACAGTGCACCAAATTGTCAGTTTCTCTCTATTTTTCCCAGCATTTGTTATTCCTAATTTTTGATTATACCCATCCTAATGGGAATAAAGTGATATTTCATGGTGGTTTTGGTCTTCCCAGTGGCTCAGATGGTAAAGAACCTGCCTGCAGTGCAAAAGACCTGGGTTCAATGCTAGGTTGGGAAGATCTCCTGGAGGAGGGCATGGCAACCCACTCCAGTATTCTTGTCTGGAGAATCCCCATGGACAGAGGAGCTGGTGGGATACAGTCCATGGGGTCACAGTCAGACACAACTGAGCGACTAAGCACACACAGCACAGCCCTGGTGGTTCTGGTTTGCGTTTCTGTAATGAGTAGTGATGCTGAGCACCTTTTCATAGCTTGTTAGCCGTTTATTTATCTTCTTTGGAGAAATATCTGTTTTTTTGTTCATTTTTCAGTCAGGTTTTTTGTGTTGTCATAGGAGTTCTTTATATATTCTAGATATTAATCTTTTCATCAGATATATGACTTGCATTTCCCTTATTCCATAAGCCACTTTTTCATTCTGTTGATTGTATTTTTTGATGCATAGAAGTTTTAAATTCTGACTTAATCTCCTAATGAGTTTATGATTTTAGAAATTACCATTTTTCCTGGAGAAATTACCATTCTGTGTATTTGCCACACTTTTTTTTCTCTGTTATTCAATTCTGATATTTCACCTTCTTTAGGGTTGAAGGTGAAGGTGAAGTCGCTTAGTCGTGCCCGACTCTTTGCGACCCCATGGACTGTAATGTACTAGGCTTCTCTGTCCATGGGATTCTCCAGGCAAGAATACTGGAGTGGATTGCCATTTCCTTCTCCAGGGGATCTTCCCGACCCAGGGATCGAACCTGGGTCTCCAGCATTGGAGGCAGACGCTTTAACCTCTGAGCCACCAGGGAAGCTTTAGGGTTAGCAATTCTGAATCATAACTGTTAGCATCAATTTCCACAATATGAAAGAAATCTTAGTAATGGCTTGAAATAAGAAAAATAAGAAGATGGGATAGGTAGTTTGTTGCTTCATTTGGAAAAATTAAGAAGTGACCAGGGTGAGTGAAGATTAATAATGATCTTTAACACTGCGTAGCATTCTATGGCCAATCGTGTCTTTTTCCCAATGATCATGCATAAAAGACATTATAATTCCTACTTTACAGGTGAGAAAACAGATTAAAGAAAGGTATCTTGTTCAGTTTCACAAACGTTACAAACATTCTTCTGTTCTGTGCAAGACCTCCAAGGAGATGTTCGGAAACCATTCTGAAAATAAGTGAATAACTTCTTACCTCATTCCTGTCATTTGAGCCTGCCCGGTGTTACAAAATTGAGACTTGCTTACCTATTAGATGCAGGCATTGCACTGCAAACTTCACATGCCTTGGTTCATTGATCCACTTTACTGTGCAAGGCAGTCTGAGGCTCAGAGAAGTTAAAGAATTTTGCTCAAGATCACACTTCCAAGAAGTGGTAGAGTAAGAATTTGTACCCAAGCCAGTCTGATTCCAGAGCTGCGTTATCCCAAGTTTAGATCATGAAAAAGAACTTCAGTCAGAATATACTCTGCTTAAACTATCTTTATTATAAACTACTTCAAAAGACCCTTTATGATCAAATTATTTTGCTTAGACTTTCAGTCCCCTTTCATTTGCTGTTTTTTTATAGAAAGGAGATATAGTCTCAGATCTCTGTTCTGCAATGAACTAGCTGTGAAACTGTAGATAAGTAATGAAATCCTCCTGGCCTTGATTTTTTTCACCTCAAAACTATCCATTATATCACGTACTTCATGTGGTTGACTTGAGTAGTAAATGAAATAATATATGCACAAATGCTTAGCAGATAGCTTAGCCCACAGTAAGCACTCAGTAAATTGTAGCTATTTTTATTAATTTTATAAATTTTAAAATAAATTTTATAAACAAATTTGACCCATATGGTATATAGCATATACTATATGTCCTTATCTTAGTCCTTTATGATTTTTCCTTGTTAAACAGAGTACATAAAGGAGACTCACGGTGAAATCTTTTGCTGGAAAAGTTAATTACAGGTAGGTTCTGCATCAGAACTTGATGTTGCTGTAAATTATTAAAAAACCTAAGCAACATCATAGACACACAGTACTTATTCTCTCACATAAAATAAATTCAGAAATAGGAAATTCAGAACTGGTTTGGCAACACCATGAAGTCATTCAGACACAGGTTCTATCTTTTTGGTTTCACTATCTCTAGAGCATAAGTCTTTAACTTCAAAGTAACCTAATGGTTCAGTGTGATTGCAGAAGCTCAGCCATCATGCCCATATTTAAGAAAGCAGAAAGGAGGAAAAAACAGCAGAATAGGCAAGGCACAGCTTTCAGTTCTAAGGAATCTTTCTGGGAATCTCATATAACACTCTCATTTACATATCATTGGCCAGTCTTTAATCAGTACTGGCTTACTGGCTTTATGTAGCAGCAAGACAGGCTTGGAAATGTCATATTTTAATTGGCTTCATTTCCACTGTTATTAGAATTTGGTTACTAAGAAAGAAAGGGAAAGGGATACTGGGATGATAATTTGCAGTCTCTGCCTCAGTGGGAAAAATTGGTGTGCACTGAGGTTTTAGAGCAACTGTATCTAGGGTGCTCCTGAGGCTGGAGAGAGTCTGGGGAAAGGACAGACTCAGGGATCAGTGTATAAGATACTGGAGTTGCATAGAAAGTTTATTTTACTAAAACTGTTCTACTGCTTCAGTAATTCTACAAACCACTATTAAAAAGCAAGGATGACACTTGTTCATTTAGAATAAGAGTGAAGGCAGGAATATTACATGAAAGAATAGAGAGAGGATATACCAGGATATTTGAGGTAACAAAAACTTACCTACGTGCTTGTCCCTATAGCAAATTAGAGAAGCAATCACCTTGAGTTGTTGCATTGTGCTGCGGAAGCTGTGTAAAGAAAGGTGAAGTCTCTTTCCCTTATGCATGTGGCTGTACCCATGTTTGATGTTGGATCTGAACTCATGTTATAGTTATATTGGATTTAACCTCATGTGTGCAGAACCAATTAAGTGTTTTAACCAATGATTCCACTGGCCTTTCAAGTCTTATTTTGGGTAAGCAAATGCTTTGGTTTTTCAGAGGTAGATCTGTATTCAAATTTCCTGTTCCAACAGATTCATGGAGATCGTTCTGCTTGTCAGATCATATGTTCTGATTTCTGGTACTCTGTGCTCTGCCAAAGGATTGATTCACTCTTGCCCACATGTTCCTCAGGCCTAGTGCATCAGTAGATATTTGATAAATGTTTGTTGACAGTAATTGCTACTAATTATGCAATGCAATTGAGTTTTAAAATGCACAGGCCCTCACTTTAAAACTGTCTTCAGAATCTGTGTGGTAAGATCACGTAATAATGAGGTTAGAGTTTTTTTTCCTTCAGTGGCTAAATTTTTTTTGAAGGATGTAATATTGAGCCTTCAGATGTTGAAAGTGAAAGTGAAGTCACCCAGTCGTGTCCGACTCTTTGCGACCCGTGGACTCTAGCCCACCAAGCTCCATCCATGGGATTCTACAAGCAAGAGAATACTGGAGTGGGTTGCCATTTCCAGTCCATTCCAAAGAAAACAGCACTTGGAGGAGGACTCAGGAGAGGGAAACCCGCGTGAGCACTTGCTTGACAAAAAGCTTGTCCTCATGCTAGGACTGGCCTTCCCATCCTCTTGATGGATTGCTCCTCATGGGGGCCCAAGTGCTGCTACCAGAATGATCTGAGGCTGTGACCTTCCTCCTCTCCATCAGGGTGCCTCTCTCTTAAGCCCAGTGAACACATTTTCCCTCTCTTAGTTCAGAGTCCTGACACTGCAAAAGAAACCACTGCCTGGGCCCTCTCCATGAAGATATTCCTTTTTGCATCCTGACTGCATTGGTGGCCTACTCCCTGTTTCTTTGGAGGGTTCCCTTTTTGACATCTTTCTCAGCAGCTACCAGACCTCTGAACTTCCTTTGTCACCATATAACCTTCCCCTCCTGACATCAGATCCCCAGAAAGGAGATTAGGCTCTTATTGCCTGACCTCAGAGAGAAATTGGAAGCCCCAATTTCCTCAACCTTCCCCTCTTGCCACCAGACTCCCAGAAAGGAGGTTAGGCTCTTATTGCCTCACCTCAGAGAAAAATTGGTAAACCCCAATTTCCAGTTGGCTTCCTCCCACTGGAAGCCCCATTGGTAACTGTTGTATATACTTTCCCACAAAATCACCTTGCAAAGACCTACAAATCTTTGGAGTACTCTGAGCCACATGGATCTCTAGTCCCTATTCTTTGGGGAAAGCTGCACCTTGCCTCTGACTAACATATTTTTGAAACCCACAGGATTCAGAAGTTGAGGATTGCTTGTGTTTCTGGGACACCATGTTATCAGGAAGATAAAACAGTAGAAAGGGGATTAGGAAAAGAGTCCTTTTTCCTGTGAGTATGACTATGTAGCTTAATTCTAAAGCTTTTGTGGTGTAAAGCAGTGCTTTGAAACCTGACTATGAAGGTGAAGGTGAAGTCGCTCAGTCGTGTCCGACTCTTTGCGACCCCATGGACTGTAACCTACTAGGCTTCTCCGTCCATGGGATTCTCCAGGCCAGAATACTGGAGTAGATTGCCATTTCCTTCTCCAGGGGAATCTTCCCGACCCGGGATTGAACACGGGTCTCCCGCATTGGAGGCAGACGCTTTAACCTCTGAGCCACCAGGGAAGCCCTACTACATGTCAGAATCACCTGGGAAGCTTGTTAAAAGTGTGGCCTCTTGGCTCTCACTCTAGGATACTCTGATTCAGAGACACTGATATGCAGACCAGACACTTGTACTTTTGAGAAGTTCCTTAGATCCCGAGGCAGTCACTGGTTAGGGGATACACACAGAGAGAGCAGCTTTGCATGGATAGAGGGGTGTGCACCCGTCGCCCAGTGTTGCGGAAGAGCGTAACTCCTCTGGATGGCGCTGAGTGCTGACGCCCTCTGCACTTGCAGAGTGTGCTTGGCTCGTCAGTGGGAAACTGGAGGCCTTGGGGAGGTCAGACTTCCAAGCTAATCTAGGTTATGCAGGGAATGAGACCATCTCCAAAGGACAGAATAGATCCCAAAGGGGTAAACTAGAATGGAAAGGAGGAAGGAGTTTTGCTAGAGCACTTGGGAAGATGGAGCTGGGGATCTTTGTGGAGCTGTGGGAGGATTTTAGGAGGAAAGATGGGTGAAAAGGAGTTTCTGCTGTATGTTTTTCCATGTGATGGTCCCTTTAGCCATATCTTCCAGGACTTCATGAAAGACCTACATAAGTCTTCAGGTTGTTGGGTTTGGGTTTATTTTGGATGCAACATCATGCTGGCATGTAGGCAGTCTTGTTTTTATTCAGGTTATAAATGTAAAAATACTGCCCTCGCAGGATTGTGATGAGGAGTTGAGATACCCTATTTAATATCTCAGTCAGATAGTAGTTGCTAAACAAACAAACAAACAAAACACAGCACAATTACTGAATTACCAGTAGTTACTGAGAGCATATATATGCCACTTGGTGTGCTGGGCACCACAGAAAAGTAGGGAAATGAGGAGCCTTCAGTCTGAATCAATTAATTTTTATCATAAATTTGTGCTCCGGAAAGATCTCTGTGACTCAGACATCATCAGACCTGACTGTATAAGGTTTGCAGAAAGTTATGAGAATTAGAACCACATATTTAAGAATCTGGCCAGATTCAAGAGTGTCTGAGCTGGAAAGGGCCTTATAGAGCATCCATTTCATTTTCCACATTTTCCTGATGAGGACCTCAGGCCTGCAGAGAGGGAGAACTTATAACTGTGATAAATTGTTATAATTTTTATTAAGTGTTTAAAGATGTGGTCATTATTTATAGAGCAACTCTAAAAGTTATGCCAACATAAACCTTAACAGATAGAGAACAAAATATAAAATGCCAGTGCTAAAATTTTCCTAAGGGTCCCCTGGTTCAGATTGCTTATTTTACTAATGAGGAAACTAGGGATACACTTTATTCTGTCTACTGCTGAGTCACAGCCTGTAGGTGAGTGTATCTAAGCAAGATTTGAGGTAGGAGACTGGTAAATGATAGTCTTGAGTATTTTTTTCCAGAACGGTGTTGATAAACTGCTGCTCAAATATATTTCCTTTCCTTCCTTGACTGCCTGGTTTTATTTGACCACATAGCTACAGTCAGGTGAAATAAAGAAAGGCAAAAAATATATAGACATAACATATATCTATACATGGACAAAGGATATGTGTATAAGTTAGGATGCATTTAAAGGCAAAGTGACATAATACCTTACAATGGATTAAGCAATAAAGATGTATAACTATGCTTGTAGCAAGAAATCTAGAGATAGAGGACTCCAGATTTGATGTGTAGGCTCCATTTGTCATTAGAAACCCAAGTTTTTGTTTTTTGTTTTTAATTTTATTTTCTATTCCACCAACTTCAGTATGTTGGTTTTTTGTCCATAGGCTGACAAGCCTAAAATACTTGTTTCAGCGTTTAGCCCTAGTCTTTGTGTGCTTGGTTGCTCAGTCATGTTTGACTCTGCAACCCAATGGACTGGCCCGCCAGGGTCTTCTGTCCATGGGGATTCTTCAAGCAAGAACACTGGAGTGGGTTGCCCTGCCCTCTTCCAGGAGCATCAGGTTTTATACATATTCAAAAGAGGAGAGATAGAGGACTCCAATTTATCTGTTTATCATGGACCAAAACTTTCCCCAGATACCTCTGACAGGATTTTGCTGTGTCTCATGACTGGATCTGTGTCACACATCCACTAATTTCAAGCAAAGAAAAAAGAAATTGTTCGGCATGGCCCAAACCAATCCTAATTCCCCTCCTAGGTCTGAAGAAGGATCTTTCTTTCTTTGAGATGTTGTTTCTTTGACAATGCAAAATTCCATAAACTACAGACAAGTATAACATAGTTATTGGGAAAGGAAAAGAGGTATATTCCATATTACACATCATGAGATTCATAGATCTTGAATATTTTATTTTTGGAATAATACTTTGTAATGTTACTTTCTAGATAGATTAGTAGCTACACTCTTGAATTTTATTTTTTTAATAAATTTATTTTAATTGGAGAATAGTTGCTTTACAATATTGTGATTGCTTTCATCATACATCACTATGAATCAGTCACAGGTATACATGTGTACCACCGATCCTGAACCCCCTCCCACCTCCTCCCCTCCCCTATCCCTCTGGGTTGTCCCTGAGCACCAGCTTTGGGTGCCCTGCTTCATGCATTGCACTGGTCATCTATTTTACATATGGTAATGTACATGCTTCAATGGTATTCTCTCAAATCATCCCACACTCACCTTCTCCTGATGAGTCCAACAGTCTGTTCTTTACATCTCTGTCTCCTCTGCTGCCCTGCATGCAAGATCATTGGTACTATCTTTCTAAATTCCATATATATGCATTAATATACAGTATTTGTCCTTTTCTGTGACTGACTTCACTCTGTATAATAGGTTCCAGGTTCACCCACCTCATTAAAACTGACTCAAATGAGTTCCTTTTTATAGCTGAGTAATATTCAGTCATGTATATGCACCATAATTTCCTTATTCATTCATCTGCTGATGGACATCTAGGTTGCTTCCATGTTCTAGCTATTGTAAATAGTGCTGCAGTGAACACTGGGGTACATGTATCCCTCTCAATTTGGTTTTCCCTGAGGTGTATGCCCTAAGTGGGATTGCTGGGTCATATGGAAGTTCTAGGGCCTCCCTGGTAGCTCAGCCAGTAAAGAATCTGCCTGCAAGGCAGGAGACCCTGGTTCAATTCCTGAGTTGGGAGGATCTCCTGGAGAAGGGATAGGCTATGCACTTAGGCTTCCCTGGTGGCTTAGATGGTAACGAATCCTCCTGCAATGTAGGAGACCTGGGTTCAGTTCTCAACTTGGGAAGATCCCCTGGAAGAGGGGATGGCCACCCACTCCAGTATTCTTGCCTGGAGAATTCCTTGGTCAGGGAAAGCTGGCATTCTACAGTCCATGAGGTCACAAAGAGTTGGACATGACTGAGCAACTAAGCACACACACATGGCAGTTCAATTTCAGTTTTTGAAGGAATCTTCACAATGCTCTCCCTAGTGACTGTACCAGTTTGCATCTCCACCAACAGTGTAAGAGGGCTCCCTTTACTCCAGGCCCTCTATGGCATTTACTGTTTGTAGACTTTTTCATGGTGGCCATTCTGACCAGGGTGAGATGGCACCTTGTGTTTTGATTTGCATTTCTCTAATAATGAATGATGTTGAGCATATTTTCATGTGTTTATTAGCCATCTGCATATCTTCCTTGGAGAAATGTCTGTTTAGTGCCTTTGCCCACTCTTTGATTGGGTTGTTCATTTTTCTGGTATTGAGCTGCTTGTATATTTTGGAGATTAATTCTTTGTCAGTTGTTTCACTTGCTATTATTTTCTCCCATTCTGAGGGCTGTCTTTTCACATTGCTTATAGTTTCCTTCAATGTGCAAAAGCTTTTAAGTTTAATTAGGTCTCATTTGTTTATTTTTGGTTTTATTTCCATTACTCTGGGAGGTGGGTCATAGAGGATCTTGCTGTGATATATGTCAGAGAGTGTTCTGCTTATGTTTTCCTCTAAGAGTTCTATAGTTTCTGGTCTTACTTTTAGGTCTTTAATCCATTGTGAGTTTATTTTTGCAAGTGGTGTTAGAAAGTGTTCTAGTTTCATTTTTTTACACATAGTGACCAGTTTTCCCAACATGATTTGTTGAAGAGACTGGAGTCAGAAATCCGAGATTTAAATCTTGGCACGAGCACATATAAGCTGTCATTCAATTTTCTCAGCTGTAAATTAGGGATAGTAATACTACCTATTTCATAGTTTTGGGGAATTGTTACTATTATTATTTTGCAAATAAAGACTTGGTAATATTGTATAGTTGTTAAGTGCTTGAAACACTGTCAAGCACCTAGGAAGTTTTCAATACTCTTTGGCAGCTTTTATTTTGGAAACATTGGTTCTATACATTGAAATTATGTTTCAGTGAAAGTCACTCAGTTGTGTCTAGCTTTTTGTGACCCCATGGACTATACAGTCCATGAATTCTCCAGGCCAGAATACTGGAGTCGGTTACTTTTCTCTTTCCTAGGGGATCTTCCCAACCCAGGGATCTAACCCAGGCATCCCACATTGCAGGCAGATTATTTAGCATCTGAGCCACCAGAGAAGCCCAAGAATACTGGAGTTGGTAGTCTATCCCTTCTCCAGCAGATCTTCCTGACCCAGAAATCAAACCAGGGTCTCCTATATTGTAGGTGGGTTCTTTATCAGCTGAATTTGTCTTCATTCAAATCAAAATTGTATAAGACTCTTTCCTTTTCAGAAAACTTTTTTTGAATGTAAAACAATATCTAGTATGGATGTGTCCTCTTGTTGGGTGGGGTGAGAGTAGGGCTTCTCTTTTTTAGCCCAGGAAGTTTAGGCAGAATTTTGCTATTCAGACCCCAGATATTCAGACCCCAGATATGCAGATGACACCACCCTTGTGGCAGAAAGCAAACAACTAAAGAGCCTCTTGATGAAATCAAAAGAGGAGAGTGAAAAGGCTGGCTTTTTCAACATTCAGAAAACTAAGATCATGGCATCTGGTCCCATCACTTCATGGCAAATAGATGGGGAAACCCTGAAAAGTGACAGACTTTATTTTTTTAGGCTCCAAAATCACTGCAGATGGTGACTGCAGACATGAAATTAAAAGATGTTCCCCCTTGGAAGAAAAGCTATGACCAACCTAGACAGCATATTAAAAAGCAGAGACATTACTTTGCCAACAAAAGTCTGCATAGTCAAAGTACAGTTTTCCAGTAGTCATGTATGTATGTGAGAGTTGGACCATAAAGAAAGCTGAGTACCAATGAATTGATGTTTTTGAACTGAGAGTCCCTTGGACTGCAAGCAGATCCAACCAATCCATCCTAAAGGAGATCAGTCCTGGTTGTTCATTGGAAGGACTGATGCTGAAACTGAAGCTCCAGTACTTTGGCCACCTGTTATGAAGAACTGACTCATTGGTAAAGACTCTGATGCTGGGAAAGATTGAAGGGAGGAGGAGCAGGGGACAACAGAGGATGAGATTGTTGGACAGCATCACCGGCTCAATGGACATGAGTTTGAGCAGGCTCTGGGAGTTGGTGATGGACAGGGAAGCCTGGCATGCTGCAGTCCACAGAGTCACAAAGAGTCAGACACAACTGAGCTACTGAACTGAACTGAACTGAGCTAGAGTGAAGCTTATTTAAAAAGCTTACTCAGGCCTAGAATCCATTTATTTGATTTCAAATTGGATGTTTGCCTCTCAGGTCCAAACCAAAACAGCAATGCAATTTACCTTATCTCTATTATATTTCTGGCTGCCAGGGTGAGACCTGGCAGCACCGCAGCTCCCAGGAGGCCAGGGCACACAGCCCAGTGAGCTTTCTTTCCTAGGCCCAGGAAACTGAGCAGGTCTGGAAAATTTGGAAATTTTCGGAGGACTAGCAAATCATTGCCTCCATTAAGTTAGAATATTGACGGGAGGGTGTATTTACTCAGAATCCAATTACCGCTGTTGTATTTGTGTCTGACAGGAAGTGGAGCTTGTGTCAGAGGAAGGGGTATTGTCACTCTCATTGTTTACAAAACAGCAGTTGGGAAGATCTGTTCAAGGTCCTTTTGCCCATGGTGCCGTTTACAGTCTTTGGCATTATTGACTGGATTTTACTGCTATTCCTCTGTTTATTTCTGAGATCTCCCTGAGAATTCTATAAATAACCAAGATGTCCCCTGTAAGGGACTCAGTGCTAGGAATTGATGGTCTGAAGGTAGTTGCTTCCTGCACTGTGGGCTTCAGACAATAATGAGCAAATATCTGGCTTTCTACTGGTGGGAAAAGGAACACTTGCCTCTCCTAACATATAGATTCCCACATGAACTCTGCTGTGTCTTACATACAGGTGTTTTTACTGACCTTGAGAAAGGTCAGAAAGCTGGAAAACTTGGGTGTTGGGTGATCATATTAAAAAATGGGAAAATCCAGGAAATACATTAAAATTTTTTTTACTGTATATTCTTTCTTGATTTCTCCTCTTTTTAGTTTTAATTTTTCTACTATTTATCTTTTTCCTTTCTGTTCAGATCAGTTCAGTTGCATAGTCATGTTCAACTCTTTGTGACCCCATGGATTGCAGCACATCAGGCTTCCCTGTCTATCATCAATTCCTGGAGCTTGCACAAAATCATGTCCATTGAGTCGGTGATGCCATCTCATCCTCTGTCAGCCCCTTCTCCTTCTGCCTTCAATCTTTCCCAGCATCAGGGTCTTTTCCAATGAGTCAGTTCTTCACATCAGGTGGCCAAACTACTGAAGTTTCAGCTTCAACATCAGTCCTTCCAATGAATATTCAGGAATAATTTCCTTTAGGATGGACTTGTTGGACCTGCTTGCAGTCCAAGGGACTCTCAAGAGTCTTCTCCAACACCACAGTTCAAAAATATCAATTCTTCGGTGCTCAGCTTTTTTTATAGTCCAACTCTCATATCCATTCATGACTACTGGAAAAACCATAGCTTTGACTAGATAGACCTTTGTTGGGAAAGTAATGTCTCTGCTTTTTATACACTGTCTAGGTTGGTCGTAGCTTTTCTTCCAAGGACCAAGCGTCTTTTAATTTCATGGGTGCAGGCACCATCTGCAGTGATTTTGGAGCCCCCTCAAATAAAGTATCTCACTGTTTCTATTGTTTCCCCATCTGTTTGCTTTGAAGTGATGGACCATGACCTTAGTTTTCTGAATGTTGAGTTTTAAGCCAACTTTTTCATTCTCCTCTTTCACTTTCATCAACAGGCTCTTTAATTCTTCACTTTTTGCCATAAGGATGGTGTCATCTGCATATCTGAAGTTATTGATATTTTTCCCAGCAATCTTGATTCCCACTTGTACTTCTTCCAGCCCTGCGTTTCTCATGATGTACTCTGCATAGAAGTTAAATAAGCAGGGTGACAATATACAGCCTTGACGTACTCCTTTTCCTATTTGGAACCAGTCTGTTGTTCCATGTCCAGTTCTAACTGTTGCTTCTTGACCTGCATACAGATTTCTCAAGAGGCAGGTCAGGTGGTCTGGTGTTCCTCTCTCTTGAAGAATTTTCCATAGTTTGTTGTGATCCACACAGTCAAAGGCTTTGGTGTAGCAGATAAAGCAGAAGTAAATGTTTTTCTGTTAGTTGCTGCGGCTACTGCTGCTGCTGCTGCTAAGTTGCTTCAGTCGTGTCCAACTCTGTGCGACCGCATAGACTGCAGCCCACCAGGCTCCCCCGTCCCTGGGATTCTCCAGGCAAGAACACTGGAGTGGGTTGCCATTTGCTTCTTCAATGCAGGAAAGTGAAAGGTCAAAGTGAAGTCGCTCAGTCATGTCTGACTCTTAGCAACCCCAGGGACTGCATTAGGAAAATATAAGTTATATTTGTGCCCTTTTGGTGGGTATTCATGAAAGATGGCTGTGGCCTTGTCTTGCTACGATACTCTTTCATTTATGTCCTCTGATCACAGAACCTTGCGTATGCCATAACCCCCAGAAACAATTTGTGGTAGCTTTTCTCAGTTTCCTTTCAAAGGTAGTTAAACTTTGGTTCAAGCAGCGGCCTCAGTTCTGGCCGCTCTGCTTCACATGAGGAACTTGCCTTTTAGGAGCTGACACTGGGCCACCTCTGCCTTCTTCTAGCCCTGCCCCAACAAGGGCGCTTTAAGTTTCCTTCATCATCTCGAATTTCTTTCCTTATCTGGCACAAATAAACTTCTTCTCCACCCTCCCTTTTCCCTTTTCTACCTCTCTTTCTTTTTCTCTCTCAGTCTGTTCTTGCTGCATGTTGATGACCAAAAATATGGTCTTCCAGTGTCATCCTTACTGAAAGTCCTTGACTTGTAATAGAAGACATAAGTCACAGCCCATCACTCACATCAGTAAACAGACTGCCAGCCTGCTGGGGAAGATGACAGGGCAAGCCATCAGATACTGGCTCACTTTATCAGATACAGTGGCCTCAAACTTGAATTCCCTCACAATCCAGATGTGCAGAGTGGGGGACTTATTGAAAAGCACTCACCCCGCCTAAAGCTGCTACTCAGCATCAGCTGATTATTGCAATGAAGGAAAAAGAAACAAAGAAACACTGTATGGTGGAAATAGCCAATTTTCATGTTTTTAACATTTAGAGAAACTATGTGGACTCTGAATTGAAACCCCCTGAATTCTGAATGCTGCCCATTGATCCTCTGTAAACAGATGAGAACGCACGTGGTGGTCGGTGTGGCCCACGTGCCCCTGACGTGCACCAGCTGATGTGCGTGTTGTGCCTTCATCTACTGTGGTTGCATCTGGACTCCCAAGCTGTATGGTGCTTGCCTTATTCAACTAATGGACATTTTCCATCCTGCATGGCCTTTTTGAAAGAAGGACAGTATAACTTGTGAATAAAAAATCATGGGCTCTTCTGTTTGCACTGTTTGCAAGCATTTATGTGTTCTGTCTAGCGTATGGAGCACTGTCAAGGGAGAGGAAGCATATTCGGTATGAAACCTGGCTGTTGGGCGTCAAGCTCATGGTTAGACAGCTTTGGGTTTAAATGCTGTCTCCTCTGTTTTCTAGACATTTGACCCTGGGCAAATTACTTAACCTGAATCTCATCTATCGTATGTGGAAAACAATGCCTCCTTCCCAAGGCCCCGCTGTGGGTTACCTGAGATGCTCTGCACAGGGCAGAGTGCCCGGCACAGAGGAAGTTCAGTGGTGGCAGCTGTTATAAGTAGTTCATTTCCTGCTTCTAAAATACTGAACTCACTTGTGGCAAAATAAACCTGAGTTAATAAAAAGATAATTATAATCTGTATGTATCCCACTTGGTGTGAATTTTTACAAGTTTCACTGTAAAAATATTAATGTGTGTTTGATTATAGGTGCTACCCCAGAACCTCTATTATTTTTCTAGAATTTGAAAAGTTTTGAATTCTACAATACATTTGATTTTACAGGTTTTGGATAAAAGTCAAAGACTCTGTAGCTGCAATGACATATCAACAAGTGGAGAATGACACTATCAAAACTCAACACATAACCCATAACATTGCTAGAAGGTGACAGAGTAATATAAATAATGATTCGAGCCAGGAGAGTGAGGAGGTAAATTTGGGAGAGCTTCCTGAAGGGAGTGGTCTTTTGAGCCTGATCCCAGGAGAGATGAAGGAATTGCATTTGGTGATGAGGTGGCAAGTTCCAGGGAGAATGCATAAGATTGTTGGGCATCTTTCAAAGGTCCCTAGCAATCCAAACTGCTTTCAGGTCTGTGCACTGTCATGGAGAGTACATAATCACCTTTAGAAAGATGAAGCTGGGGAACTGACAGGGAAAAGAAGTTGCTGGTAGCGAGGAATGTAAAGAATGGGATAAGAAGACCCACTTTATGATGAAGTGCTGTTGGAGAGAAAGCATATTTTGAATGGCCCCTGAAAAGCCCTTTGCCTGTCTAGGCTGAAGACCTAGTTTTGCACTGACAGCTCTCTTTGTATGACTTCTGCATATGGCAGCAAGCTGTTGCTGCCTTTAAGGAAACTCTCCTGGAGCTGGGACCATGGCAAGCCAACATTTCTAAATTGCACATCCCAAATCATTCCCCATTTGGCTTGTCTTTTTTTAATGACCCAAAGACGATGCTGAGGAGATGATCTGGCTGAGCAGGGGAGTGATGAAACTTGGTTACGTTTCAGAAAAAACACTCTTCCACTGTGTGGGTTGGAGATGGGCAATACGAGACACAGAAAAAAATACATAAGTGTTGTTCATCCTCTTCCCAGCACTTAGGACAGGGCCTGACACATGCTTGTTCAACTAATTTAGTAACAAACATAATGCCCATCTTGGCACAGTCTCCTCCTCAGCCTGCAAACTAGGACATGTGATGACCCCCTGAAAAGTGGCCCTGGACCAGCACTTCCTTCGTTCTGTGGGAACAGCAGTGGTTGGAAGACAAGGAGTCTCTTCAATAATGTTTTGTAACAGGAACAACTGAACTACTCACATGCTACTTCTATTGCCTACAACTGTAAGAAGAGGACTAAGAGGAACCTCAGGGAACAGAAAAACACTCAGCACCTCCTGGAACACACAATGTGAGGGGTCAGCTTCTACTACTGGTAGCAGCTCTGGTCTCTGAGTCTAGTACAGAATCCCTAGGTCTCTCTAGTGAGACGATACTTTTGTTTTTCTCAAAGTCTTCTGCTTCCTGACAGGGACTGTGATTCCAAGCACATGTAGTGATGACATGAGTTGTATATGGATTGAGAGGTTGAATCTGTGGGTTGGACAGGAGGCAGTGAAGGCACATTGTGAAGGAGTCCAGGGAGAATTCTGTAGACTTTGGAGACGGAGAGGCAGAGTCACTTGTCTACTTAGAAGTGGTAATTTGCTGACTGGAAATCACTGGTTTGGAAGACATATTCAATTATTATGGCTTATCTATTATGTATCTGAACTTCACATCTGCAGGACTGGGGATCACAATTCTTCCCAATTCCATGTGCATTAGAGAGGGCTGCCTTCCTGCCATGTTAGTCATATGACTGCTCAGCTGCTCTACATTTCCCAGTCTCTTTGTCTTGATCTTGGACTTCTAGCCTTCAAAACCATGAGAAATAAATGTTTATTTATTTTACAGGCCCTCAGTCTGTGAAATTCTGTTATAGCAGCCCAAATTGACTAAGACATTCTGACTCCTAATTCTTGCCCTCTTGGATCTATGCATGTTCCTACTTCACAGCCTTTGTTTGAAGAGCCCTCTAGAATCATTGTGTGAGGCTTTTCTGATAGCTGAAGGTCACAGAAATCCTGGCCTGAGGGGCCAAGAGTTAGTGAATAACTGTCCTGGTTTTCCCAGGACCAAGCGGTTTCCTGAAGCTTTGGATCCTCAGTGCTAATACTGGGAGTGTCCTAGATAATTAGGACAGTCAGTCCTGTTACTGACAGGACATGTGCAGAACCATAATGTTCCTGCTCCAAGAAATGGCCCAGGGTAATTGAAGAAATTATTCTGGGCAGTTATAATCACTGGAGCAAAGGGAGAGTACCAGGCTAAATTGAGTTTTCCCTGGATCTCATGTTTTTTGTCTTGAATATAGAGTGGAAGGTAAGAAAGCTGAAATGATTTTTGACATAGCTCTGATCCTCACAATTGCCCTCTCCTTTCATTTCTCTACACACATTCTTAAAGTCTAGTCTCTTAAATGACCATATATAATCCAGAGATATCCAAGTCTAGGCTACAGACTCATTTATATCCAGCGGCACTTGAGACTATGAAGTTCTAACACAATCAGCAAATCTAGGCTGTCCCTGAGGAGGAAATGGCCTAGGGCTTGACCTCTTTCACCAAGTTCAGCCAAGATCAATTAGTCTCCTTCTTGGTATTGACTCCATGCTTTGCCTGGGGGAGAAATCAGGTGTAATTGCTGGAAAAACATTTATGCCATTCTTTCTTCTTTAGGGCAGGGAAAGAGTAACTAAATAGTGGAAGGAAGAATAACATGTATATAGGCCTGATGTGTGCTGGAGTTAGCTTGTACTGGCTCAAAAGAGCAAATTTGTAAATTTCCAGGAGACTTGAGAGCCTATTGTTAAAAATTAAATCCAGCAGTTAATAAAACACACACACACACACACACACACACACACACTTATGATTATGTTAGCCTAGAAGAGCTATCCTACATTGAAGGTCAGGAAGGGCAGCGGTGAGGAGATACCCTTCGTCCAAGGTAAGGAGCAGCAGCTGCGCTTTGCTGGAGCAGCCGTAAAGACATACCTCACGCCCAAGGTAAGAGAAACCCAAGTAAATCGTAGGTATTGCAAGAGGGCATCAGAAGGCAGACACACTGAAACCATACTCAGAAAACTAGTCAATCTAATCACACTAGGACCACAGCCTTGTCTAACTCAATAAAACTAAGCCATGCCCTGTGAGGCCACCCAAGATGGGCGGGTCAAGAAGGAGAGGTCTGACAGAATGTGGTCCACTGGAGAAGAGAATGGCAAACCACTTCAATATTCTTGCCTTGAGAACCTCATTAACACTGTCAAAAGGCAAAATGATAGGATACTGAAAGAGGAACTCCCCAGGTCAGTAGGTGCCTAATATGCTACTGGAGATCAGTGGAGAGATAACTCCAGAAAGAATGAAGGGATGGACCCAAAGCAAAAATAATGCCCAGCTGTGGATGTGACTGGTGATAGAAGCAAGATCCGATGCTGTAAAGAGCAATATTGCATCAGTTCAGTTCAGTTCAGTCGCGCAGTCGTGTCCGACTCTTTGCGACCCCATGAATTGCAGTACGCCAGGCCTCCCTGTCCATCACCAACTCCCGGAGTTCACTCAGACTCACGTCCATTGAGTCTGTGATGCCATCCAGCCACCTCATCCTCGGTCGTCCCCTTCTCCTCCTGCCCCCAATCCCTCCCAGCATCAAAGTCTTTTCCAATGAGTCAACTCTTCGCATAAGGTGCCCAAAGTACTGGAGCTTCAGTTTTAACATCATTCCTTTCAAAGAAATCCCAGGGCTGATCTTCAGAATGGACTGGTTGGATCTCCTTGCAGTCCGAGGGACTCTCAAGAGTCTTCTCCAACACCACAGTTCAAAAGCATCAATTCTTCGGTGCTCAGCCTTCTTCACAGTCCAACTCTCACATCCATACATGACCACAGGAAAAACCATAGCCTTGACTAGACGGACCTTAGTCGGCAAAGTAATGTCTCTGCTTTTGAATATACTATCTAGGTTGGTCATAACTTTTCTTCCAAGGAGTAAGCGCCTTTTAATTTCATGGCTGCAGTCACCATCTGCAGTGATTTTGGAGCCCAAAAAAACAAAGTCTGACACTGTTTCTACTGTTTCCCCATCTATTTCCCATGAAGTGATGGGGCCAGATGCCATGATCTTCGTTTTCTGAATGTTGAGCTTCAAGCCAACTTTTCCACTCTCCTCTTTCACTTTCAACAAGAGGCTTTTTAGCTCCTCCTCACTTTCTGCCATAAGGGTGGTGTCATCTGCATATCTGAGGTTATTGATATTTCTCCCAGCAATCTTGATTCCAGCTTGTGTTTCTTCCAGTCCAGC
>SJXQ01003375.1:0-24985 GCA_006408695.1 Aepyceros melampus
TTTCAATGTGTCTGCCCTCTGATTCCCTCTTGCAACACCTACCATCTTACTTGGGTTTCTCTTACCTTGGGCATGGGGTATCTAGTCACACTGCTCCAGCAAAGCACAGCCACTGCACCTTACCTTGCACAAGGGGTATCTCCTTACCGCCACCATTCCTAACCTTTAACGTAGGATAGCTCCTCTAGGCCCTCCTGTGCCTGCCCAGCCACCACTCCTCCAGCTTTTAATACAGATATTTTAAAAGACTAAAAAATCAGTAAGCATCTATCAAACCTAGAGAGTGTGTTAAAAAGCAAAGACATCACTTTGATGACAAAGGCCCATATAGTCAAAGCTTGGTTTGTCCAGCAGTCATATATGGATGTGAGTGTTGGACTATAAAGAAGGCTGAGAGCCCAAGAATTGATGCATTCCAAAGGTGGTGCTGGAGAAGATCTTAAGAGTTCTTTGAACAGCAAGGAGATCAGACTAGTGGATCCTAAAGGAAATCAAGCCTTAATATTCATTGGAAGGACTAATCCTGAAGCTGGAGCTTCAATACTTTGGCCACCTGATGGGAAGAGCTGACTCACTGAAAATGACCGTGATGCTGAGAAAAAGTCAAAGCTTGGTTTGTCCAGCAGTCATATATGGATGTGAGTGTTGGACTATAAAGAAGGCTGAGAGCCCAAGAATTGATGCATTCCAAAGGTGGTGCTGGAGAAGATCTTAAGAGTTCTTTGAACAGCAAGGAGATCAGACTAGTGGATCCTAAAGGAAATCAAGCCTTAATATTCATTGGAAGGACTAATCCTGAAGCTGGAGCTTCAATACTTTGGCCACCTGATGGGAAGAGCTGACTCACTGAAAATGACCGTGATGCTGAGAAAGATTAAAGGCAAAAGGAGAAGGGAACAACAGATGTTTAAATAGCATCACTGACTCAATGGACATGAATCTGAGCAACTCTGGGAGACAGTGAAGGACAGGGAAGCCTGGAATGCTGCAGTCCATGGGGTTGCAGAGTTCGTCATGACTTAAAGACTAAAAGGTGGTGCTGGAGAAGATCTTAAGAGTTCTTTGAACAGCAAGGAGATCAGACTAGTGGATCCTAAAGGAAATCAACCCTTAATATTCATTGGAAGGACTAATCCCGAAGCTGGAGCTTCAATACTTTGGCCACCTGACGGGAAGAGCTGACTCACTGAAAATGACTGTGATGCTGAGAAAGATTAAAGGCAAAAGGAGAAGGGAACAACAGATGTTTAGATAGCATCACTGACTCAATGGACATGAATCTGAGCAACTCTGGGAGACAGTGAAGGACAGGGAAGCCTGGAATGCTGCAGTCCATGGGGTTGCAGAGTTCGTCATGACTTAAAGACTCAACAACAACAAAAAGCATCTATCTTCAGAAATTAAGAAGTAATCAAAAAACACACCTATAGATATTGAGAAAGAAATGAATAAGTGTATAAAAATGGAATAAAAAGTCAGTTAGAAGTGATTAAAAAAGCCAAAAATTTGTACTTTACTTCCAGATTAAGTGGTCCTTGTAGAGAAAAAACAGAAAGGACAAGGAGAGAAAACGCAGTATCAATACAAGTAAAGGAAATAGTGTTACAGATACTATAGGTGTTAAAATCATTGTAATACAATATAATGAGCAACATTTACAGATAAATACGAAAATATATGACCATATGCTATGATATGTAAAGTAGAAAAATTCTTATGAAAAAGCAAAAGCATTTTCTGACAAATGAAAAGGGAAAATTTGAAGACTTTTATAATCATTGATGAAATAGACCCTGCAATTTAAAGTCTTCCAACTAAATAACCAGGCAAATTTTTGTCCTCTACTAAACAATTAAGTGATAAATAAGACCACTTTTACACAAACTTTCAGGTAATAAAAAGTAAATAGGAAATGGTTTGTAAATGTTTGAGAAGGCCATCGCAAACTTAATGTCAAAAGAAAGACACTGCAGAAAAGATAGTTTCCTGGACATTCTCTGTTAAAAACAAAGATGGAAAAATTCTGTATCAAGTATCACACTAGTAAACCCCAACATATAAAGTTGGTATCAAATCACATCCAATTTGGATTTATTATTAAGAAGCAAATTTAGTTTACCATTGAAAAAGCAACTTCTTAATTCATCTCATCAAAAGAAGAGAAAATTCATTTAGTGATCTCATGTAAATGCAGAAAAAGATCTAGGGAGGATTTATGTATGGGAAAAATTGGCAAATTGGAAACAAAAGTAAAAGTCCACAATCTGGTAAAACATATCTATCCAAAAATCAATAGAAAATGTCACATTGCTAATGGAATATGGAAGACTTTCTTTTTGAGACTGGGGACTGGACAAGGATACCCGTCCTTGTCATTCTGCAGCAATATTTAACTGTATGTCTTCAGTGCAGTAAGGGGAGAAATGTATTAAAAGATATGAGTATAACATCATTTTCAGATGATACATATGCATGAATAGATAACCCCAAAGAATCTCCAGATAATTAGAATTCACAGGCAAAATTAACAAGGTTATTGAATATAAGATATATACAAAATTCAATTCTTTCTAGAAACTAGCAACAGGACTTAGCAAATAAAATTCTAGAATTATGACATTGTAATAAAATATAGCATACCTGGTAATCACTCAATAAAACTGCTTAAGCACATTATGCAGAAAACCGCTAAACATTGCAGACCAAAAACTGAGCAAAAGAAAGTAAACACATATACAAACATGAATACTATATACGTGTCAATTTTTTGCAAGCTATCTTGCAGCCCTAGTGCAATCTTTATTAAAAGCCAATCATTAAAAAAAATATAACCTCACAAGCTAATTATAAGATTAATGTGGAATGCAAAGGGTCAAATACCGTTGAAGTATTCTTGAAGAAAAAAAAACAAAACACAAAGACACACTTTTATTAAATCTTATGGTAGTAATGAAGACAGTGCCATATTAGTGTAAGGGTAGACAAAAAAGTCAGTAAAACAAAATACAGAGTTATCGACTTATTAGATTTATTATGATTTTGATACTGCTGGACAGTATGAAAATGATTCTCTTTCTTCTGGGTTTCATTTTTTTTTAAATACAATATAACTTTATAATAAAGCAGCACAAAATATCAAGGTTATTGTATGCTGAATTTAAAACATCAGATGATCAGTTCACTTGCTTTGCCCGGTTAACTCATTTTTTACATATATCAGAAAAAGCTTGTTCTAGCATCTCTGTGCATATATATATATTTTTTTAATTGAAGAATAGTTGATTTATAATATTGTGTAAGTTTCAGATACATATCATAGTGTTTCTGTTTGTTTGTTTTATAGATTATATTCCACCATAGGTTATTACAAGATATTGGGTATCATTCTCCATGCTATGCAGTAAAGCCCTGTTGCTTGTCTGTTTAATGTATTAATCCCATGCTCCTAGTTTGTCCCTCCTCCTATTTTATCCCCTTTGGTAGCCCCTCTGGTAGCTTTGTTTTCTGTATCTGTGACTCTCTGTTTTTTATATACATTTATTTGTATTATATTTTAGATTGCACATATAAATGATATCATATAGTATTTGTTTTTCTTTGACTTATTTTACTATGCATATTCTCTAGATCTATCCACATTGCTGCAGATGGCAATATTTCACTTTATGGCTGTATAATATTCCATTCACTTCTTAATCCAGTAATCTGTTGATGGGCACTTGGGTTGCTTCCTGTCGTGGCTCTTGTACATAGTACTACTGTGAACACTGGAGAGCATGTATCTTTTTAAATTAGTGCTTTCATTTACTTCAGATATGTACCCAGGAGTGGAACTGCTGGATCAATGGTAGTTCATTTTTAGCTTTTTTAAGGAACTTCCATACTGTTTCCCTTAGTGGCTGCACCAATTTATATTCTCATCAATAGTGTATGAGGGTTCCCTTTTCTTAACATCATCTCCAACATTTGTTATTTATAGACTTTTTTGTCACTGGTTCTGTGTCAGTCAATTGAAAACTCAAAATGAAATAATATATCTCTAATGCCCATAAAACACAAAATAGGAAAATATAGGAAATATATAGGAAAATTCTTTCCTATGGTGAAAGGAAAAGCAATAAACATATTATGAACTATTATTTTAAAAATATTTGTAACATAACATTTTTCTAAAGTGTACATGAAAATCCATAACCCAAATTGAAACATTAAGATTTCTGATTGTATTAAAATTAAGAACTCATTAAAGAACCTCATGAAAGCTAACAGCAAGCCAAAACAGGAAAACAGGTAAGTAAGTCCTATACATCAGTAATAAAGAAAAATGAAACTTAATTAAATCAAGACTTGATCAGAATTTTACAAAAAGGAAATTCCAACTAGGCACTGGAAAGTTCTTAAAATCTTCAGTAAGCAGAAACATGTAAATTAAACCCTCGTGTAATACTACATGCCTACCAGAATGACTAAAATTAAAAAGCCTGACAAGACCATCTATTGGAGGGTATATAAAACAGCAGAGATACTTGTATATTGTTGGTAGTGGTATAAATTGGTAAACCTCTTTGGAAATTTATTTAGGATCATTTATTAGAATTGAATATACTCACATTCTATAACACAGCAATTCTATTCCTAGGTATGTGACACTTATGCTTTCAAATGTGCATTAATGTGTGTGTTCAAGGATGTTCATTGTATTAACACATATTAACCTTAAATTTGAAACAACATATGTCCATCAACAGAAGAATGGATAAATAAGTTGTGGTAGGTGTGTCAATGAAATACTGTATAGCAATGAATTATTGCAAATGAGTGACTACATTTATACCTGACAATGTGGTCTAATATCACAAATATACTGATAATTGAAAGAAGCCAGACACAAAAGCATGCTTGAAATATGAGTCAATTTATACATATTTCCACAATGAGCTAATATAAAATATATTGTTTTGGAGGCATCCTTATAAGGTAAAGAATAGAAGTAGGAAAAAGTATGAAAAGAAAAAGTGGTTTTTATTTTTATAGAAAAGTAAGGTGCTGGTTATTGGGTTATTTCCTGACATTGGTTTGGTAGCTAAGTGGCTGTTGGCTTTATATTCATTAATTATCTTTAGTTTTATGTCTTATGTTCTTTTCTGCATGTATGTGTTATATTTTAAAATTAAAAGAAAATTAAAAAAAAATATCTGCTCTCCCCACCCTTATTGAAACCAAGAGAATGAATGGCCCAAGCAGACTCAACTGCCCTGCCCCTTCCATCTGATAAAAGGGAAATCACATGCCTGAATCAAGGGCTACTTGTAAGTTAATAATAAATATATTTTGCTTCTTCCTGATTCCTGAGCAGTCTTCTTAGTTTTGATTCTACTTCAGATGCAGATTGGAGAAAATGATGGCTCTAAACCTGAAGCCCCCTAGTTTTAGAACACTTATGATGAGTTCAAATATGAAGAATTTTTAAAGATCTCCAAAATTATTGGGCTTCATGGGGGTTACATTTAGAAGACTATTCTTCCTTACTAAAATTCTACAAGCTAAGTGGGGGATGGAATGGAAGGAGGAGTTGATTAGTTTATCCTTGCCACTGACACAATCGAGTCTTACATGCACTTCCCTGGATTCCAGGGAATTCTGAGGAAGTCACCCAAGGTGCCTTTTGTCTCTCCTTATACCCTGTATCCCCTTCCCTGTAATGCTCATGCCCAGTGTCCCCATGCCCTGGTAATGCAGGGCTGTTATCTTGTTCTGATACTAACTAGAACTAAATCAAGTAGCTGCATCTTGATCCTTACTGTCAGACCCAAGTATTTATCTTTGCTGTGCTCAATCTATTGCTGATCTCTCTGAAGAGTTCATTATGTTGTAGGAAATTTCTTGAAACCCAAGCGAAAGCATTGTTATCTTACTTGGCATAACAGTCTCAAATATTCTGAGCTTGCTACCTTTTTTTTAAAATTTCTATGGCTCCCCTAGGTTACAGACCCCATATTGGTTAATGGACCTAGAAATTGCACCTCCCTTAATGTCCCAAGGTTCTATAGATACAGTTGGCTGTCCATATGCATGAATGTGGAACTTGTGGGCAAGGGGGGATGACTGTGCTGTACCATTTTATATAATGGACTTGAGATCCTCAAATTTTCGTGTCTCTGTAGGAGAGTGGGAGATGGAGGGGAGTTCCTGGAACCAATACCCCATGGATGCCAATGGATGAGTGTATACAGAAGTTCTTAAATCATAGCTACATGTTTCATGTCACTCTGGCCCAACTTGTTCCAGTTGAAGTAGCATCTTTTGATTTTTCCAGTTAGTGAGTCTGGCATCAAATGCTATGCATTATTATCCAGAAAGAGAGTGAATGATCACACCTAAAAAGTCCTAAATGACTTAGCTTCATTTCCTCCAGTACTCTCTCTCACATATTATACCAGATAAACTGGATTCTTTAAATAGCCCATATGCACACAGATATCTGCTTGATTCTGCCTCTCTCACACCCTTCACACTTCACATCTTTGTTCAATTCTCACTTCATCAGTAAGAAATTTCCCAAACTATTTAAAAGTCCAACCTACCACATTCACTGTCCCTTTTTCTGCTTAATTTTTCTCTGTAGCACTTATTATTATCTGACATACTGCATTTTTACTTGTTTATGATGTCTTTCTTCCATTAGGATGTAATTTCCACTATAATGAGTATATTTTGCTCTTCCTTTTTCAGTTGTATTGATATATTCATAACACAAAGAACTGTTATGGGCCTATAATACACTGATCACATATAAATGTATTAAATTAATGAAATGTAATTTGCATGAGAAGTTAAATTGAGGAAATAATACCAAAAAAAGTCATCTTTTGAAAAAGAGAATTTTATTTTCAATTCACATTTTGAGTTACTGTTAATGAATTTTATAGGAAACTTTGTTTTATATGTGTTGCTGAACTGATTATATATACTTTGTGATTCTTGGGTCTTTTCTTCTCAGGTTTAGGCATTAAACAACCTTTGGGACATATCGATTTTTATCCAAATGGAGGGAAAAAGCAACCTGGCTGTCCTAAATCAATTTTTTCAGGTATACAAAAAATATTTTAGAATAAATTGTGCATGCTTCAAAAGAATGAAAGAAAATCTGGTTTTTTCCTTTTAATCTGTGGTCAACAGTTTTTCACCACTGCTCATCATTCAGGAGTTACTGGTGGAAATGGTCTAATTTGATCCTTCTGAGTTCATAAATGTTAACAGTAGACATCTCATTTGATTATGGATGAAACCTATTATCTTATAGTCTCAACATTTTTGGTTTATCAGTTTTTTTTATTTCTTTTTTTTTATTAATTTTTATTTTTTTAGTTTGTTTTGCTTTACAGTACTGTATTCGTTTTGCTACACATCGACATGGATCAGCCATGAGTGTACATGAACTCCCAATCCCGACCCCCACCTCCCCCCTCCCGCCCCACTGTCTCTTATACACATCTTCTGGATTATCCCTGTGCATCAGTCCCAAGCATCCTGCATCCTGCATCAAACCTGGACTGGCGATTCGTTTCACTTATGATATCACACATGTTACACTGCCACTCTGCCAACCCATCCCACCCTCTCCCTCTCCCACAGAGTCCAAAAGGCCATTCTATACATCTGTGTCTTAAACATTAGAAGTTATGTCAGTGAAGAAGCATGTGTAGCCAAAGTATCATGTAACACAAGTTTGGTTTCAGGATTTAATTTTTACCATTGTTGTTATTGTTTAGTTGCTGAGTTGTGACTGACGGTTTCGTGACCCCATAGACTATAACCCACCAGGCTCCTCTGTCCATGGGGTTTCCCAGACAAGAATACTGGCATGGGTTGCCGTTTTCTTCTCCAACCATCACCATGGTTTTATTGTGTGTTATTCACAGGTTATGAACTTTTGCATTTGTCATTCTGTACATAAAGAGCTAAACAACTGCTCTCTGTATGGAATTTGGCTTACTTTAGAGCCACAGTGAGAAATGTCCTGAGATCTACAGTGGGAACTGGTCAAGAACCATATCTTTAAAGGCCACAAAAACTAGAGTAGTTTAATCAAAGGAACAGGAATGTGAGAAATTAGGAAAGGAAAGGGCCATGATAAATCTCTAATGTCACCTGTTTGCACAGGTATCTTTGACACTGAGTAGGAATGTTAGGGGTGAGAGTTTAGAAGGGAGTGATGTGTACACTAATAATTAAATATGGTAGCACTGTGTGTGTAATTTGTTAAAGTACTGAAAATAAACATTTTTGCTACTTTAATTACTTTAGAAAATTTTCTTATATATCTCATGTAAAAGGCATACTATATTTAAGCTTTCAATGGTACCATTTATTAAGTTGCCTGAGAAGGAAATGGCAACCCACTCCAGTGTTCTTGCCTGGAGAATCCCAGGGACGGGGGAGCCTGGTGGGCTGCCATCTCTGGGGTCGCATTGAGTCGGACACGACTAAAGCGACTTAGCAGCAGCAGCAGAGATAAAACTACATTGTAGTCAGCATTGTGATATTCATACAGTGCACAGAATTAGGTGGAATTTAATATTTAATTTTTTTTTCTAATTTACTTGAACTTGATCTAACTGCTTGATTTTTAAACTTAAGGACTTGAATTTATTAAATGCGACCACCAGAGAGCAGTTTACTTATTCATGGCAGCTTTGCAAACGAGCTGCAATTTTATTTCATTTTCTTGTCGTTCATACAAAGATTATAAGACTGGTTTATGTGCGGATTGTGCTGACTTTAAGGAAAAATCATGTCCTAAACTAGGTAAGAGAGATTGTTATAATTACTCTAATTCTTTGTGGAACGTGAACAACATAATTGTGTTCTTATTTTCTGCTGGAAGCTTTCATGTTTACTTGTTAATATACTAACATTTTTTGGAAAAGTCTTCTGTAGGACAGAGAAAATAATTCGTTTCCTAGTAAATGTTTTTAAGGTTCTTAGTGAGAGGAGCTTGGTCAACCTCTTTTCCATGCTGCATGCAGTGTATGCGTGTGGTAGCCTCTTGATGATCCTTGTTCTTAATACACAGAAGGATCTATCATCCATCTATATTTCCCCTAAAGAAACTTATTCTTATTTAGTGATGCTGTTAGTTTGTATTTTTAAGGGAAGTCTTAAGAAGTGAAGTGAAGAGGTATGAGCCATGGTTAGCTTTGCATTTGTTATTTAGCAAGTAGATATGAATCACACATGGTTTATACTTTCTAAATCAATAAACTTGGTAAGAACAGTTAAGTATTGAAACTTTTGATTAACTGAAGTCTGACTGTGGGAAATTATGGAGAAAAAAGAATCCACATAAAAATAGAATTTTAAAGCTGGAAATGAATCTCAGAGGCTGCTTGTTCAGTGTTTGCCAAAGACAATACCAGACCCCAAGTATGTCATGAGCATGTAGACATCTAATTGTATCACAACAGGTCTACTAGAAATGTTTCCAAAGCCAAGTAGCTTCAATTAAATGAGTAGCAATGACAAAGTCTGAATTAAACAGCCCCTGTGACTTTCTTTCATAGGAGGTATATACTGACATATGTAGAGAATCACTAGAGGAGGCAAGCAATCTGCAGGCTTTGCTAGACTTATTTCCTCATAGACCCCTCTGTCTGAATATATTTTAGTTTATATAATATATCTTAGTGGGATTGGTTTTCTTCAGCCTTCATGTTGGGGATTGCTTTTCTGGTCCTATTGCTTTTCCAAAGTAAATTGTGACCCAGCGTGAACATGTGGATTGCTTAAGGGCACAAGTGAAAACTAGAGTTAAATCTCTGAATTTTCAATTCAATATTCTGTCTACTGCATTCAGATTTCAAATTTGGAGGTAGCAATGTAGGAATAGACACATACATGAAGTAGGAAGCATCTTAGCTATGTGGGTGTATATTACATATTCTATATGTACAAATAAGATTTATGTCTGAAATATGTATTATACATACAATATATAGTATTATATATATATAGCAGAGATGACATATATATTTCACATATAATAGAGGTGATATCTATAATATATACCTTGTAAGTATACTGTGTACATATACATGCTCCATCAGCATGAATATGTATATAAGAGAATTGGAGGCTATACTCATGGAGTTAAATTTTATGTTCAAGTTTTATCCAATCAGTTTATTCTGCTGAATTCACTAAAAGGAGTTTCAAGTAAAATTACCAACTTATAAATAAAAACTTTGGCAAATGGACTTTAACCATATGGAGTATGCAAAGATCTGATATGATTTTCAGGGTGTAGATTTATTTGTGAATCTTCAATGTAAGAGTTGTTATAGTTGAAATAAATAGGATGTGAAATTATTGGAAAAGTGATTTTAAGTTATACAAATCCATAAATTGTAGTTATTATTATAATACATTGATCCTTTAGTTCTTTTCAGTAATTAGACATTTTTATATTTTATATTTGATACAAATTCAATGACTAATATTCTATTTCTCAAATCTCAGGTTATCAAAGTGAGCTATGGAAAGATATTTTGAAAGAAAGGATAGAAAACACAACTCTCAGGACGATTGTATTTTTGGATACTGTTGGAACAAATCCATTCTGTAGTAAGTTAATATTTTTTAACAAATGAACTAATTATTAGTTTTTATATACTAATTCAATTTTTATCCAAAATTCAAATTTCCTTATGTGCTTTCAAGGAGCTTTAAAATTTGCTAGAGGGTCAGTTGTAAAATTCAAATAAAATGAGCGTATACTTTGGGTAATATTCTTCCAAAAAACAATCAATGTCTTTTGTTTTCCCCCTCAATTTCCATGATTATTCTCCCATGTTTAGTGTTATGTCAGCATATAACAACTCACAGAGTTTAAGACATCTATCTACACTATTAGCTCCCCTTTGGAAACTGAAACTAAATTATATAAATACAAAATGTGCAAGTAAATAATAATCTTCCCAAGTTATTTAGAGTTAAATAAGAAGAGAAAATTTGGAGAATAGGAGAAAACCTCAGAAACTTATTAAATAATTAGATTTATAAGGAAGTATTAAAAAAAGTAAAATTATTCTGTTTAGCGATCAGGAGCTTAAAGTGATTTAAATAAAGCAAACCCTATTATATGAAGATATTATGAAATACGTTTCCATAAGTTTGCCATTGATTCTGGTTCCTGAGGAATCAATATTTGAAATAGACCCAAAAAGATATTTTTGGTCAGTTATTGTAGATATTTTGCAGTCAAAGTTGTGATCAGTTTTTAAGGTATTCTTTAAATGTTTGTGAGGTGTCCTGTCATTCAGAATTGTTGTTCAGTCACCAAGTCGTGTCCAACTCTGCAACCCCATGGGCTGCAGCACACCAGGCTTCCCTGCTTTTCACTGTATCCTGGAGTTTGCTCAAACTCTTGTTCATTGAATCAGTGATGCCATCCAACCATCTCATCCTTTGTCACCCCTTTCTCCTCCTGCTGCTGCTAAGTCACTTCAGTCGTGTCCGACTCTGTGCGACCCCATAGACGTCAGCCCACCAGGCTCTCCCGCCCCTAGGATTTTCCAGGCAAGAACACTGGAGTGGGTTGCCATTTCCTTCTCCAATGCAGGAAAGTGAAAAGTGAAAGTGAAGTCGCTCAGTCATGTCTGACTCTTAGCCACCCCATGGACGACTGCAGCCTACCAGGCCCTCCATCCATGAGATTTTCCAGGCAAGAGTACTGGAGTGGGGTGCCATTGCCTTCTCCACCTTTCTCCTCCTACCCTCGATCTTTCCCAGCATCAGGGTCTTTTCCAATGAGTTGGCTCTTCACATCAGGTGGCCAAAGTACTGAAGCTTCATCTTCATCATCAGTCCTTCTATGAATATTCAGGGTTGCTCTTCATTAGGACTGACTGGTTTGATATCCTTGCTGTCCAAGGGCCTCTCAAGAGTCTTCTCCAACACTAGAGTTCAAAAGTATCAATTCTTCAGCATTCAGCCTTCTTTATGGTGCAGCTGTCTCATCCAGACATGACTACTGGAAAAACCATAGCTTTGACTATGTGGAGCTTTGTCATAATTGAGGTCTTTGCTTTTTGATACATTGTTAGGTTTGGCATAGCTTTTCTTCCAAAGAGCAAGTGTCTTTTAATTTTGTAGCTGCAGTCAAACTGTCAACAGTGATTTTGGAGCCCAATAATATAAAACCTGCCACTATTTCCACTTTTCCCTCATTTATATGCTGGAAAGTGATGGGACCAAATGCCATGATTTTAGTTTTTCTGAATGTTGAAATTTAAGCCAGCTTTTTCACTTTCCTTTTCCGCCCTCAAGAGGCTCTTTCAGAATTCAGAATTGAGCTCATCCATTTTTTTCATTAAAATTTTTATTGAATTAAATTTAGATTCACATGCAGATGTAAGAACCAATGCACAGGGATCCAGTGTACACTTTATTCAGTTGTAAAATTTTGTAACACTACAGAATAAATATAATATCACTCAGTTCAGTCGCTCAGTCGTGTCCAACTATCACATGATATTGCTACAATCCATCCATCTTATTTATATTTCCTCACTGGGGTGTATGTGTGTGTGTGTGTGTGTCTAGTTCTCTATAACTTAATCATCATATAAAGAGCTCTGTATCTATCATCCCAGTGAAGATATTGAACTGTTCCATCACTATCAGACCTCTTGGGTGGCACTTTTATAGCTATATATATTAAATCACCTTCATATCCTGCCGTTTCTAATCCTTGACATCCATTAATATATTCCTAAAAATTTGTCATTTTGAAAAATGTTATTTAAAGGGAATTATTCACTATGTTTGGAGAAGGCAATGGCAACCCATTGCCTGGAAAATTCCATGGATGGAAGAGCCTGGTAGGCTGCAGTCCATGGGGTCACTAAGAGTCAGACACGATTGAGTTACTTCACTTTCAATTATCACCTTCATGCATTGGAGAAGGAAATGGCAACCCACTCCAGTGTTCTTGCCTGGAGAATCCCAGGGACGGGGGAGCCTGGTGGGCTGCCGTCTATGGGGTCGCACAGAGTCGGACACAACTGAAGCGACTTAGCAACAGCAGCAGCAGCAGCATTCACTATGTTACTTTTTAACTGGACTTTTTAAACTCAGCATAATTTCTGGAGGTTCATTTGTATTGTGCCATGTATCAATAATTCATTCCTTTTTATTGCTGAATAGTATTCCATGGTATGTATGCACTAAAGTTTGTTTAATTATTCATGTGTTGTAGAACATTAGGGATGTTTTTAGATTGGGCTATTATATTAAAGCTGCTTTGGCTATTTGTATACAAGTTTTCGTGTGAACTTATCATTTCTCTGGTATAAAGTCCCAGGAATATAAATACAGAATCAGAAGTTAAATTCACATTTAGCCTTATAAGAAATTGAGAATTTTTTAGCGTGGCTGACCATCTTATGTTAGCCGCAGCAAAGTATGAGTGATCTAATGAGTGATTTCTTACCAGCATTTGGTGTTAATAATTCATTCCTTTTTATTGCTGAATAGTATTCCATGGTATGTATGCACTAAAGTTTGTTTAATTATTCATGTGTTGTAGAACATTAGGGATGTTTTTAGATTGGGCTATTATATTAAAGCTGCTTTGGCTATTTGTATACAAGTTTTCGTGTGAACTTATCATTTCTCTGGTATAAAGTCCCAGGAATATAAATACAGAATCAGAAGTTAAATTCACATTTAGCCTTATAAGAAATTGAGAATTTTTTAGCGTGGCTGACCATCTTATGTTAGCCGCAGCAAAGTATGAGTGATCTAATGAGTGATTTCTTACCAGCATTTGGTGTTGTCATTATTTTTTTTTTTAATTATCCTTCCTGATAGTGATATATAGTGATATCTTAAGGTTTTAATTTTTGTCACCCTAATGGCTTATGAGTTTGCATATCTTCTCTGTATGGTGAACTGTGTTTGTGTCTTTTGCTCATTTTCCAAATGGATTTTTTAAACTATTGGCTTTTGAGGGTTCTTCATATATTTTTATTGGTAGTCCTTCTTTCCTTGTTGAAGATTTGGTCTGCAAATATTTTTTCCTAGTTTGAAACTTGAGTGTCTTTTCATCTTCCTCACAAGGGCTTTCACAAGGGCAAAAGGGTTTACTTTTGATGAAGTCTTATTTATCACTTTTTCTTTTCAAGGAACATTCTTTTGATATTTAAGAACTCTTTGATGAGCCCTCGGTCCTGAAGATTTTCACTCAAATTTTTTTCTAACAGTTTTATAACTATATGTGTTCCTTTAAACATAGACAATCTTGTTTTAAATTTATATTGAAAAGCACATATCTTAGAATATCTAAAATAATTATTACAAAAAATAATAAAGAAGAAGCAATCACTTTGACCTTCCTGCTGCATTGCAACTCTTTTTCTGATCCTCCTCTTCTACCTTTAAGGCTTGGTATTACAATCTTGGGAACTGTATTATGCCCACTTGGGTAATTCAAGATAACCTCTCTCTTCTAAGGGCAGCTTATTAGCAACCTTAATTCCATTTGTATTCTTAACTATTCTTTGCCATTTCAGGTAACATATTTACAGGTTTCAGAGATTAGGACATGGACATGTTTGGGGAGGTCTACTACAGTTAAATATACATATGTGCGTTTTCACAGTCTACTGGTATCAGTATTTACCACTTCAAGTGAAATGTGAGAACTTCACTTCCATTTAGGTTACTTTACATTCTCCACTTTTTAATATTATTATCTTGAATATCAGATCATGTAATAATTTTTATTTCAAGTATCAAATATGATATAAATTCACAAGGGTAAGGGTAATTTATTGGGAAAGTGCTAGTCACTCAGTCCTCTGCGACCCCACGGTCTGTAGCCCGCCAGGCTCCTCTGTCCGTGGAATTCTCCAGGCAGGAATACTGAAGTGGGCTGCCATTCCCTTCTTCAGGGGATCTTCCCAATCCAGGGATCGAACCCAGGCCTCCCTCATTGCATGCAGATTCTTTACAGTCTGAGCTACCAGAGAAGCCCATTTTATTGTGTGTACCCATATTTTTTCTTTTCCCATTTTCCCCTTTTTGTTTCTAATAATCCAGAATTATTTACTTCATCAATTCCTCTGTGTTCTTTCTTACAATATGTAAGAATGAGTCTGCTAAAGAGAAATTGTTTTCTTTGAAAATGTCTCTATTCCTCCTTTATTCTCAAAGTGTAGTTTTTCTGTGTATAAGAACTAGAGTTGAGTTCCTTCTTTTAGCACTTGAAAAGTGTTGTTATCACTTCTTTTTGGCCTCTGTGGTTTCAGATTCATTGTAACTCAATTGGTTGTTCTCCTGTAGATAACACATCATTTCTCTTTGGCCGCTTTCAGGATATTTTTCTTTTTGCTTCTAGTGTTCTGAAGCTTGATTATAATTTTTTTTGCTATAGTCTGACAGGTCCCTGGGGCTCTGTCCATTTTTTTCTAGTCTGTTTTTCCTCTGTTTTCAGATTGAGTGGCAGATTGATCTGTCATCCATTTCACTGATTTTTGTCCTCTATATTTCCACTCTGCTACTGAGACATAAGTTCTGAGTCCATTATGGTAGTTGTCATTTATGTAATGTCTACCTTATTTTCTTTTATAGTGTCTATTTCTTGGCTGAGATTTTTCTATTCCTTCATCTTTTTTCAACAGCCTCTGACTCAAGCATTTTTATGATGGTTCCTTTAAAATCCTTGTCAGATTTCCCCAGCGTCTAATTCATCTCAGTGCTGGCATTAGTTATTGTCTTTTCTCACCAGACTTGTGATTTTCTTTGTTCTTGGTATAACAGATGATTTTCAGTCACATCTTGGACATTTTCTCTATGTGACAACTCAAATGCTGTTTAAATCTTTTATTTTAGCAGGAGTTACATTGTTTAGGTTTTAGCTTTATGTATTCTGAAGCTGTGAGTTTTAGCTATATAGTTTCAGGATTTTCATATTTTCCTGGTGACTTGCTTTTTTTTTTGCTTCATAGTTAGAAATGCATCATTTTTTGCCTCACAGACATTTATCAGATTCTGACACAACAACAATTTGTTTCATAGAGCCTTTAAATCTTGTGCCTTTTTTTCTATCTTTAATATTATATTCTGTAGTATTTTATTTCACTTATTTAACAAAGAATAATTATTATGAATATTATCATTAATCAGATGTTCACTTATATTTACCATTTTCAGTTTTCTACATTTTAACTTGTCCTTTTTTCCCTCCTCATCTCCTTCCTTTTGGACTTAACTTTTATCTTGCTAAAAATAGATCCTTAATAACTTTTCACTAAGTGATGTCTCTCAGTTTGTTTCCCTGAAAATGTCCTTATCGTTTTCTTACTCTGGAGTGCAATTTTAGTCCAGAATAGAATTCTACACTGAAAGTCATTTTCATTGAGTACTTTAAAGATATTAATTCTCTTGTTTTAATATAAATTTATATTTTCATTTATTAGTAATCTAATGGAGTAATCTACAGCTTTATTCCTGTTAAACTTATATATACACATATGTATTTATTTATTAATCTGTTAATTTAAATAATCTATTGTTTTTTTCTGGTTAAACTTATGTATGTGTATATATATTTATTTATTCATTTAATAATTGTCATGATTTATTGTTATCATTTTCTAGTCTCAATGTTCAATCCAAGTCTCTACTAAAATTAAATGAAAAATGTTTGTGTTATTTCAAAATTAATATTCATGCCACATTTTATCATAGAAAACTCTCATCACTCTGCTCTTCAAAATTCTCCCTTTAGAACAAGGTGGATTTTTTTTTTTCCAGAATTTATGTACCATAACCCTGGAGGATTTTTCATGTAAATTTATGGTGCTCCTTAACCAATAGGGACTTGTAAATTTAAATTCTGTGTTACCTGGAGTTTATTTTAGTCTCAGGGAATTTTTTTTTTCCACTTAAGACTAATACACAACTAGTAGGGAGAATTTTCAAAGTTTCTCTTTCAATGACAAAGTAGAGAGTTAAGGTCCCTGACTCTGGGCAGAGCTTTTCATTTCGGCTCCATCCCTCAGTGGTGCATGGAAGTTGACACTTCAGTCCCTGTCTCCATGCTACAACCAGTTCTCAAGTCCTTTAGAGACCCAGGGCTTCAATTCTTAAGACTTGCCTTTAATTTCTTTTCATTGCTGCCTCCTAGTATTTTGTCTTTCTTTATCTGTGCTTGGTTATATATCTAATTTATGAGTTTTAACCCAGAATTTCTATGTAATTATACCAGGAGTCAGGGTAATTATGTAATATCTCAGTATATCATACTTCTAGGAATCATCTGAGCAATATGAGTACCCACTTTTTTGGGGTGAGGGGACCAAGATATTTTATCTAATGCTGCGCAGTCACTGCAAAGTAAAAAGTGTTCGTTTATGTCTTTTGTGCTATCAGTTGATAAGGGCCAATTACTTTGAGGTGTACTAAGGATCTAAGTACTCTTAGCTGTTTAATAAAAACATTTAACAGCTAACTGCACAATTTTTGTACATGTGTATCTCAGAAAAAAAGTTCATCTATTCCACATTCTGTTTATATACATTGTCTTCCAAGAGTTTTGCACAATACTTGGGAAAATTCACAGAGTAGGAAATTTCTGTGTCAGACAATAATGGGTAAAGAGATGAGTTCAGCATCTTTTCCTCTGAAAGTTATATCAATTTTTGTAATGACATTTTGAAAAAGAGATACTATGATCTCACTTTATATAGGATTGTCTAATTTTATTGTCTGGCTTCCCTGGTGGCTCAGTGGTAAAGAATCCATCTGTCAGTGCAGGAGATGAGGGCTCCATCCCTGGCTTGGGAAGATCCCCTAGAGAATGAAATGGCAACCCACTCCAGTCTTCTTGCTTGGAAAATCCCATGGACAGAGGAGCCTGGCAGGCCATGGTCCATGGAGTCACAAAAGAATTGGACATGAGTTAGTCACTAAATAACAATTTTACTGTCATTCCTAAACAGCCAGTGAAATTAGGAATTATATATGTCAAGCAAATACAGGTAGGACTATTAATCATATAACTAAGGAACCTTATAATATTTACCTTAGATGTATTGATAGAGAAAAATTAATTGACCTAAATTCTTATATTTTTTGGTTTTGAAACCAGTTAGTATTTACTAATTATTTGCCCAACTTTTCACCATACTCATGACTGACTGGCAAGCTTTCATTCCTCATTTTTTCAAGACTAGTGAAAATTTAACAAGAGGGAAAATCTATTACCTGTGTACCAAATGAGTGCCTCTCAATATTATTTGCACATATAATATGTACCTAGATTACATAAATATATATTTACATGCATACCTGCACCAAAATAAAGTTTAAAAATAACATGAATTGCATTCCACATTTTTGTTTTGTAGCCTATTATTTTGTTCTCAGTATAATTGTTCTGGATAAAAATATGAAGGATGGCTATGTTACATTTAAATTATTAAACCAACTTGGAATTGTTGAAGAGCCAAGGCTCTATGAGTAAGTATAATTTGTGTCTCTTCTCTTTCTTTTGTAAGATATATTTTCTCAAGCATCCACTTTGCAAAATAATCCAAGCAGTATAAATTTTCTATGCAGTGAGTCTTAAATTATTAGATATTAAATGGATCTCTGGTTGTCATATTGTAATTCACTCATTCTATGAATGGAGATACAAAATGTGAAAGAAATTAAATAATTTGTTCATGTTATACATCTAGCTACTGCAAGAGTTAATCTTTCCACCTAATTTTGAGCACTGCTAGGATTTGTCCATAATATTGAGTTGACCGGAGAAGTTCTTCCACATTTTTCTGTAACATCTTGTGGAAAAACCCAAATGAACTTTTTTGACCAACCCAATAGTTTATTACTTTAAATTGCTTAAAATTGTGTATATATGTATATACCTATGCACACATATATTTGTGATTCATTGCTTATTCTTATCAGACACATGCTTTGTTAGCTTTTAAATTTACTTATTCAACAAGTGCTATTTAGCCCCAACCAAATGTATTCAGGTGTTTCACTAAATAATGGGGATCCAAACTGAAATAGCAATGTTACCATTCTCGAGGAGGTCACAGAATATTGGAGGAGACTAATGCATAATTACAGGTTTCAGCAATAAGTCTTAGAGTAACAGAACACTCATGAGCTATGGGAGTCCAGAGAAAGAAGCAAAGAAGTGTTCAAAAGGATGGTATTATCATCAGGGAATAGATGAGGGTGCTTTCAAAGGCATGGAGATAGAAAGTGGCTGAGTTCAGTGATAGCACACAGACTGCGGTCCTAGAGCAGTTGTTTCAAGCTTGTTCAGAAGGCAAACACATTATGAGTCTTGATTTCAAAGAATCATGTTCTGTGCAGAATACTATTTTAAACACTGATGCATTTTATTCAAACACCTGATGAGTACATTTTTCATGAAAAATGTAAAAATATGAAACCCATACACAAGATAAATCTGTCCATCTAAGCCTGACCAGTGGCCTTCATGTTTTTCTATTAATAATTATTTGCTAATGAATTAGTCATGCTTTGGGATATTAACTGTTTTAGATGCCATGGGAATGAGAGACTTTTAAATGATCTTTTATTTCCCTTTTCAAAATTAAAATAGGAGTTTTTTCTTGCTGGAGAAAATGTGCTATACAGTAGAAAATAAGAATAATCTATAATTACATCATGCAGGGATATTCCCATTTACCAGTTAGTTTATAACCATTCCTCTTTCTCCTTCTCCTCCTCCTCCTGTTTCTCCTTCCCTTCTACCCCAACCTCTTCCTTTTCCTCCTCTTTCTTACTCTTATACATGCCCCTGTGCATGCATATGTTATTTTTTCACTTAGCAAAATTAGGATATTTTTGCAAATGTGTTCTGCTTTCTGATTTTTATACTGAATGATATAGCCTTTTTTTTTTTACCATGTCACTAAAAATCACTTGCACATTGTAATATGATGCCAAATATATTGATATGCCAATATAGGATTTAAAACTGAGTGTCAATATTGTATATTCAGGTTAGAATGGCTCCTCACATGATGAGTAATGGGGAGATTAGTGTGAAACAGGTGCAGAGTGGTGGCTATCATAATAATTTATTTGAAAGATAATGGGGGCTTGGATCAAGTCAATGGAAGTGGGATTTTAGGATTTAGAATAGATTTGTTTCTGTGATCAATTAACTGTTAAAGTGAAGGGAACAATGATTAGGGGTGAATTTGAGCTTTAAATTTGGTGCCTATTTGAATTATGGTGTCATTCACTGAGCTAGGAGATACAAGGAGAGGAACCAATATAACCATTCAATAACATTTCTTGAACTATACTAGAAATTAAGGACAAGTTTAGGGAAAATTAGATTTCTGTTCCTTCATACTTTTAGTCTCAGTTTCAGTTCAGTTCAGTCGCTCAGTCGTGTCCGACTCTTTGCGACCCCATGAATCGCAGTACGCCAGGCCTCCCTGTCCATCACCAACTCCCAGAGTTNAAAAAACTTATTTCTTGCCTAAATTTTTAACATATTTTAAATTATAATATACAGGTTTACTGAATAAACTTAAATACAAAAAAGTCAAAAACGTGTGTTTTATTTCCCAATCTACTGTGTGATCTTAGGTCTTTTTCAAAGCTAGAGAAAATACCAAGAAACAGTTCAGCTTGCACTGAAGATACTAGATGTTCCAATCCCACTAACACGCTAGGAAGCACAAAGATGAAAGGAAAGAAGAAAAGTCTTCATTTAAAGATCTGTCAGCTGAAGCATAGGAGGGCATTCAGTTCAGTTGCTCAGTTGTGTCCCACTCTTTGTGACCCCATGGACTGTAGCACGTCATCATATGGGTATGATTCAGGGCAAGTTTTAAAAATAAGCCATTATTTAGGGAAAATATACCAATGTCTGCAATTTACTTTGAAACGCATCAGAAAAGTAAGATGAATCAATGGATATGTATATGAATGAACAGATATGTGATAATGGAAGTATAAAAAAATGTGAAGAATCCATGGGTATTCACTGTAAAATTTTTCCAACTCTTCTAAATATCTGCAATTTTTCAAAATAAAATACTGGAAAAACAAGCCAGCTAGCATTCACCTTTTTTAGCAAAGGCTGCTTACAAGTGAAGGGTTACAACACATGATTCTGACTCACCATCTCCTTGTCAAAAAGTATTTCTCAATTTGGTTCCTATACATAGTTTTAAAAATTAGGATATGGCAAAGTAGTTAAACAAAATATATTAATTTAGAGAGCATTTGACAGAAAATTTTAAAACTAGCATCAGTCTTTAAAAGTGAAAAAGAAAAACAGAAAAGGAAATGCAAATTGATAGCCTAAGAGAAAGGTGACTAAGCCAAAACGGCAAGACAGCTGGATAGTAATCTGCATTCAGGTGGCAGTGAAATACCAAGAGGAAGCTACCAGGCTGATACTTAAAAAAAAAAATACTGGGTACAATAAGAGGTGACCAACTTAGTCAATACCATGAAATGAATGGAAAGAAAAATCAGAGAAAAGTGCTCTAAAAGTTACAAAATATTGCTTATTACACCATTAGGAAGAAACTAAGCATACCATGTAATCAAGGCTACCACTAAAATAAAGGTGTCGGGCTACAAACCAATTACAATCATCAACAAATAACTGATACAATATGTGTATTAAAAAGTCAGTCTGCAATATTATTTACCACTTGGATAATTTACTATATGCCAGGCAGTGAGCTAAATGCTTCTGGTTGTCTTATTTAAGACTAAGGACATCTGTTACATAACTATTACTGCCATTTAACAGGGAGAAAATAAGGCTGAGGGGAATTAAATAACCTGCATAAGGTTACACAACTAGTAAGTGATCCAGCCAGCATTTACGCCAATTGTTTAGATTCTCAAGACTATGCTCCTGTACCATTATGCCTTCCAAACCACTCAGATGGTCCCATCATCTCCAGGGCAATCAGGAATTCCAACCAAAATGACAAAAAATTCTTCATTATCAGAATGAAATAAACTTTCATGAATGCCTACCCTATGAGGAAATCATCACTATCTTCAGAAATCTCACAATATAGTTAGGGAAAACAGGTACATATCAAAAAGTAGAGAAATCAATTGTAGAAAACAATAATTGTTTTTAAGGAACAAGAACAAATATTATAAGGCAGTAATCATTAATTGCCAAATTCACTGAATGAATATGAGAGCTACATGATAAGGTTTATCATGTTTTGGTGTGTACTGGGGGGAGAGAGACTTTTTTTTAATGTATTTAACTTTTGTCCACATCCTACAGCATGTGGGGCCTCAGCTCCCAGACCAGGGACTAAACCCGTGTCACTTGCATTGAAGATGGAGTCTTACCCCTGGACCTCTGGGGAAGTCCCATGTTCTGAAATTATCAATAGCCTTAATCTTCAGCCCATTTCCATAGTCACATTCTGTACCTTCATCACCCAAAACGGCTCCGATTCAAAGAAACTCTTGAATTTTAATAGTTTACTTTCTGATCATAACCCTACAACCTCCTAGTTCATGAGGAAAGAGAAACACAATAAAAGAAGAAAGAATGGTGAAGTAAAACAAATCTGAGCTCAAATATAAGCTCCACCACCTCTTAAATTCTTGGGCAAATTATTTAATCTCCCTGGGCTTTGATGCAATATAGGCATAATAGTGACAGTAATGCCTACATCCCAGGGTTGAAAGGTCAGAAGTAAGATAGGTCAAGACCCTGGGAGGATGCCAGGTACCACTGGACACTCAACAAATGTTTCTTCTCTTCTTAGATCCATTTCCATCTTTGGTCTTACAGCCTCCAGTCACATCCCCACCCTCCACAATACCCTACACAACTACCTTGGTATTACATCCTGACAAAACCCAACTCAGACCTTACTCCTTGCTTCTCGTTGGTTTCCCTATTTCTTGCTAGATAAAGTTCAAGTTCCTAAGTACACATCCAAATCCCTTCAATAACTTTCTCCAGCCTCATCTCCCATCACATTCTGCTCGGCCACCAGCATCACGTAGTTTAAGCTTCAGCAATAACGAATTACTGGTAGCTTGCACCCAGACTTGTGTTGGTCTACCCACATACATTCTGCTCCACCTACCTAGAAAATAAATGCCGAGAGCATACCTTTCACATTACAGACACTATTCTAAGCTATTGGGCTACCAATAAATGACAGAGCCTTGGTTCTTACAGTCTAATGAGAGAGAAAGAAAAAGTATAAAAACTCTGAATGTGCAACCAGAATGAGCTTTAAAAACAAATCTGATTATATCATGCCCCTGCTTAGAACACTTCACTGATGTCCAACTGCCCTTAAAACAGTATCTTTTGTAACCTGGAAACATCTACTCTCAACTATCAACATATTCAGCCACACCGGCCCTTTCAATCTCCTCAAATGCACTATACTCCTTCTCACATCAAAATATCCCCACATGCCATTTCTTCTACCTGGAACACCTCCTTCCACACATGCTCCCACAACGCTTTTCAGATATCAACGTTAATTTTCTCAGGAAAATAACTGTGACCAGTCTCAATCCACATATAGCTATATGCTCCATCAATGGAGTCTTCATCACAACTATTATAATTTGTGAATGTTTATCTTCCCCCTGCAAACTATAAAGCTGCATCTTGTCTGTCTTATCCACCAGTATATCCCAGCAACTAGTACAATAACCAGGACATAGGAGAGACTTCAGATAAACAAGATGAATGTAACAAATATGACTAAGTGCTATAAGTATCTGTCCTGAAATGGGTCATATCAATAATAACACAACCTGATGAACTTGGCCCGTATTCAGAAATCACCCAGATGCTGTAACGGGGACTGTATCATAATAAGCTCCAACTTCTCAAGCTGGTCAACCAATACTCATCTAAGGAGACAGGTCAAACAGTCAGTGATTAAGAGTGTGTAAGTTCTAGAGTCAGAATTTTCCCAGCTACACAGCTGGGAAATGACAGATTTCCTAGATCAGCTCTCCAAACTCAGCTCCTCAATTTCATAAATGGAGAAATCAGCAGTACATAACTGGTGGGGCAGACACAAGGATTAAAGACTATGCTTGAGGCAGAGTAAGCACTCAGTGCATCAGCTAATATCACTGCTGTTCATCAGTTAATATCAACGTTGTTTCCGGACACTCACTGTGTACCAGGCACCATATTGGATGCTCGTGACGGAGCATAACTAAAACAGACATGATCCCAGGGTTTATTCAGTAAATAAGAACTGAGTACCAACTGGTCTATTTTCAGTGATAAGCAGTCACATTCAGTCCTTGCCCTAAAGTGTACACTCTTGAAGAAAGTTCAGCCATTAAATAAATAACTCAGACAAATATAAATACATATATAAAATTCTTGTTACTGCATTCAACCAAAGACTTTATACACAGTATCTACACGAGTACTAAAGGATTTATCATCTACTCAACATGAATGCTCAGTTATGCCTGTAACATTACAATCTAAGTTCCTGCTCAGGGATTACCTAGCAGATAGAAGATAAATGAATCTTTGTTGAATATGTAACACCAAAGGTGCAGAGTGAGCCATAAAAAGTCTTTACTTGCATGCTTTGGAAACAAAAATCTGCTGAATTAAGAATTTCCATTTAACAAAAGAAACAAAGAGTGTATACCAACTATATCTCAGTGAAACTGAAAGGGAAAGGGGATATAAAGGGTTGAACTTTCTTCTCCACCAAATCTGTATTTTTTAAAGGATTTTTTTGACCTGTTCAAAGCAAGGGTAAATTACCCACTGTTGGTCATTACTGACCAGAATCCTCCTCTTACCCTCTCTTCTAAGAATAAAACATACAAAATGACAGTAGTCTGACAACAGTTTAAGGATACAGGAAAAAATTATTTCACAGAATGCAGGAAGACCAATGGTCACAGTCCCCCCCCCCCCCGTTTA
>SJXQ01003375.1:25099-98875 GCA_006408695.1 Aepyceros melampus
AAAAAATTATTTCACAGAATGCAGGAAGACCAATGGTCACAGTCCCCCCCCCCCCCGTAACGGCTTCTATAATGAAGCTTTAAGACGTCAACATGCAACTTTACTTATAAGAAATTTCAAAAACCGTCAAAACATGATTTCAAATAATCAATAGTCTTGGTACTGGGAAGCCAAAGTATCTTATTATAAATCCAAGAACTTCCTGTTTTAAATACTTTTTTTTTTTTTAAAGTACATATCCTTTATAGAAACTTCAAAAATACAGAAAAGTATAAAAGAAGAAAGCATTCATAATCCACAGCTTCCTTTCAGGGTACATTTTTCTAATCTTTAAAATGTGCTTTTGATAAGCCCATTAAGATTTCCATTCAGCACAGAAAGAGATGTCTCATCATTCTAAACAGTGTTAAGCAACTAACACGCTCAGTCTTACCAGAGGACAGAAATAACTTTTTATTTTTTTGGCGCAATATGTGGGCTCTTAGCTCCTAGCCCAGAGGCTGAACCCATGCACCCTGCAGGAGTAGTACATAACTTTAAAATGGAAACCCCTAGCCACACTAACCTTCTTGCAATTCCTTAAACCACACAACTGAATTTCTACCTCAGACCCTTCTCATTGCTGGTTCCCTCTGCCTGAAATAACCTTCTCACACCCTCACTTTACTCAGGCCCTTGCACAAAAAGGCCTGATACACTATCTAAAATAGTCTCCTTACCCCCAATTACCAGACTCCATTATCAATCACTTCCCAAATTATTTCCCTGTTTCTTGTATACTGTTTGTATTTTACCATTAGACTACAAGTTCTGTAAGAGCAAGGTTTTTTCTTGCTCACCACTTGGAACACACTAGGTGTTCGACAGAGCATTTAAGTGAACAAACATTTGAACAAATGATTTCTATAGCTAATTACTTTACTATTAGTTACTCTTAACATTCACTTGCTTTTACATTTAAATATAAAAGAAATATGAGCAAAACCTGTTTTACTAAGTACTTACTTGGTTGATCTGCATAAGTTCTTAGTGGCACTACAGAAACTCCTTGGAGACCATGAGATATTCGACTGAAATGGCCTCTCTGAAAAAAAGGAAGAAAATGATCTTATTATGTAAAATATGAATTCAAAACATAGAACTACTAAAGATCCATGAAGTCAACGACAAGGCAAATGTATCGAGCAATGATTGCTAATGTATCTTCCACTGACATAAGGAGGTTACACAATAATTTCTGCTCTTTTGTAAAAACAATCAGCTTGCCACACTTTTTATTATAAATGTTCAACATATCACTTCATTTTTTTACCTAACTAAAACACGTTATTAAATAGTACTTATGTTTTATTAAATTTTCAGAAGGCATGGGTAACTTTTGGCGCCAGAGATCATTTTAATGGCATTAACTATAGCGTTTAAAGTTCCAGCTTAAGTACTTGAATAATCTACATTATGACAATCCTTTTACATGTAATTATTGCTTCCTAAAATCAAAACTACCATGTACAATCTATGGAGATGTACCTGAACCATACAAAAGGAACAGAAAATTAGACAAGATACCTTAGGAAAATGCACCAAGTAATGTACTCAGATCCAAGAGCTACTAGTGTTCCAAACTGCATCATAATCTCCACAACAATCTCTAAATATGGATCCGGCTACTATTTTTCTAGGAACAGTGAGGCACAAAGGAACAACGCAAATAGCTCCTATCAAAGTAGGCAGTGAAAAATCCTACACACTGATCTAGGAACGCTGTTACTTCAAGGCAAGGCCTGCACCTGAGGTGAGGGCAGCGGACCAAAGAACAGCAGAGTAGAGATCAGGGCTGAGTTTTAGTCCCAGCTCTCTCACTAAACGTACTTCTAGCTTGTTACATTAACTTCGCGAAACATAGGCTACTCATCTTGAAACAAAGGAGTCTAACTTCTGTATTATTTTTAAGCTCTCGTTCAATAATGTATTCAGTCACAAACCCAAATATATACAATTTGGCAGTATTCGGTACATTGATAAGAAGGGAAGGCTATCTTGATAACCTGCTACAATGAAAAATACAAGCTCTAATAGGGAGGTCAATGCACGCTCGCTTAAAGCTGCAAACACTAAAGGGACCTTTGAGGAATTCCTGGGGCCAAGAGTTAGGGCTCAGTCTGAGTCTTTCAAGCGGTGGCCCAAGCCAGTCTACTGCAAAAGGCCGCTAGGGCCGGAATTAGAACTACGAAAGAGTCAACCATAACGCCCAAGGGTGACTCCTACTTTCTCCGCCAGGGTGGAAGGGCCCATGCGGGACCCCCAGGCTCCAGGCCCAGTCTTGGGAGGGGATTGTGTGTGATTGTTGGCCGTCACACAACCGGCGGAGCTCTCCACGGCCCAGGCTTCTGCCTCCAAGCCGCCGCCCCGCTGAGCGGGATCAGAGGTGGAGTCGCAGGTGGTCCCGGCCTGGCCGCCGGTCTCTCCCACACCCACACTCAGGCCGCGTCCCGGATCCCGTCAGTGGGCCTCTTTGGGCCTGATTCAGCACGACCCCACCCAGTGGGCCCTCACCTTGACCAAGGAACAGTACACGCGACTCCAGCTCTGCATCTTGCCGCTACACTTTCCTTTCTGCCAAGGCTTTCACCTCCGCTAAGCGTCTCCGCCGCCTCCCCAAGGTCTCCCCGCCCTGCGCATGCACGAGCGCGGCCTACGTCATCGGTCGGGCGCCGCACGATTGGCCCCGTGGTGCGCGCCTGTCAGACCCGGCGTCGTACACGGTCGTAAAGAGCGTAGTGCTTTGTGGTACCGGGGAATGTGGGACGTTTTACGGGTATGGAAGTGTGCGAATTTGCGGTCTGATCTAGAACTTGAAAGGCAGAACAAATAAACAAAACTGTTGTTTCCTTAAAGCACGCTACGGAAAGTATCACTTCAAGGGAAATAGATGGTTAAACAGTGTCAGACTTTATTTTTTTGGGCTCCAAAATCACTGCAGATGGTAATTGCAGCCATGAAATTAAAAGACGCTTACTCCTTGGAAGGAAAGTTAAGACCAACCTAGACAGCATATTAAAAAGCAGAGACATCACTTTGCCAACAAAGGTCCGTCTAGTCAAGACTATGGTTTTTCCAGTGGTCATGTATGATGTGAGAGTTGGACTGTGAAGAAAGCTGAGCGCTGAAGAATTGATGCTTTTGAATTGCGGTGTTGGAGAAGACTCTTCAGAGTCCCTTGGACTGCAAGGATTTCCAACCAGTCCATCCTAAAGGAGATCAGTCCTGGGTGTTCATTGGAAGGACTGATGCTGAAGCTGAAACTCCAATACTTTGGCCACCTCATGCGAAGAGTTGACTCCTTGGAAAAGACTCTGATGCTGGGAGGGATTGTGGGCAGGAGAAGGGGACGACAGAGGATGAGATGGCTGACTCGATGGACATGAGTTTGAGTGAACTCCAGGAGTTGGTGATGTACAGGGAGGCCTGGCGTGCTGCAATTCATGGGGTCGCAAAGAGTCAGACACGACTGAGCTACTGAACTGAACCAGTTCTTGACTGTGCTAGGCTGAGGAATCTCAGCACTTTCTGGGCATTATCTCACTTTATCCTTAAACTATATGAAGGATTCCAAGCATTTACACTTCTTGGATAGATCCTAAGAGGTCAAATACCACCTCCAAAGTCTTACCTATAGATAACTGGAGCCCTGAGGTTAAATCCTTTAGGCTTATTTACTGCTTTATAATCTCTCCATCAGCTCAAAAACATATTAGTGATGGGGTCACAGACATTGGTATCACCAGCATCATGCTCTAAGTGATTAAGCTAACTGGCAATATGTAGAAAACACATTATCTTCTGTCTCCTCAGCTAGTTAACACACCTCCTTGTTAGAGTAAATTAGAATGTGTGGGGTGGTGGGTGAAATTATAGGTTTTTATAAGAGATACTGAAAAACAATGTCTTCCAAATTGAGCACAGAGACTTCCCACAGAGTCTGTGTGCTTGTGCTTAGTCACTCAGTCATGTCCGACTCTTTGCAACCTGGTGGACTATAGCCCTCCAGGCTTCTCTGTCCATGGGAATTCTCCAGGCAAGAATACTAGTGTGGGTTGCTATGCCCTTCTCCAGGGGATCTTCCCAACACAGGGATCGAATCAGGTCTCCTGCATTGCAAGCGGTTTCTTTACCATCTGAGCCATCAGAGAGGCCCTCCCTCACACTCCAGTGGTTAAGAATCCGCCTTCCAATGCCAGGGATGTAGGTCTGATCCCTGATGGGGAACTAGGCTACCACATGCCAGAGCTGTGGGGCCAAAAAATAAACAAAAATTGAGCACAGAGATACAAAGTCTGATCTTTGCTTTGTAATAAATTTTTAGCATGGATATAACTTAATTCTACATTTCTTGAGTTTACTACCCAGGCACTGTGAATTTAAATACGACTTAGAAATTACTGAGAATTCCCTGACAGTCCAGTGGTTAAGACTCCACACTCTAACTGCCAAGGCTCAGGGTTCAATCCTTGGGCAGGGAACTAAGATCCCGTAAGCCTGTGGCACAGCCAGAAAAAGAAGAAGAAATTACTCCTTGCCTAGCTAAGCTGTTTTGGGAGAGAAGATACGAATGATATTTAGTGTTTGTTTTTAGAGACAGCCACTTTGCAGTCAATGTCCGTTTTCCCTATTCTTTCCGCTGTACATGAGCATTTTGGCCATCTTAACCATTTTCATGCATTTAGCACCCACCTACATACACTGAAGGAACCAACTTAGCAACTAAACAACATGTCCACTGATAACTCCTAGATCCTTAGCTCCTGTCTCTACATCTCTCCTGGTCTCCAATTCCATATTTTCAACTCTCTACTGAACACGTCCAAGTGGGTGATTCTGCCAGCACTAGTTTCAATTATCTAGTATCTGCGGAAGCCTTACAAATAGCTGTGAAAAGAAGAGAAGCAAAAAGCAAAGGAGAAAAGGAAAGATATAAGCATCTGAATGCAGAGTTCCAAAGAATAGCAAGAAGAGATAAGAAAGCCTTCTTCAGTGATAAATGCAAAGAAATAGACTAAAACAACAGAATGGGAAAGACTAGAGATCTCTTCAAGAAACTTAGAGATATCAAGGGAATGTTTGATGCAAAGATGGGCTTGATAAAGGACAGAAATAGTATAGACCTAACAGAAGCAGAAGATATTAAGAAGAGATGGCAAGAATACACAGAAGAACTGTACAAAAAGGATCTTCATGACCCGGATAATCACGATGGTGTGATCACTCATCTAGAGCCAGACATCCTGGAATGTGAAGTCAAGTGGGCCTTAGAAAGCATCACTACGAACAAAGCTAGTGGAGGTGATGGAATTCCAGTAGAGCTGTTTCAAATCCTGAAAGATGATGCTGTGAAAGTGATGCACTCAATATGCCAGCAAATTTGGAAAACTCAGCAGTGGCCACAGGAATGGAAAAGGTCAGTTTTCATTCCAATCCCAAAGAAAGGCAATGCCAAAGAATGCTCAAACTACCGCACAATTGCACTCATCTCACATGCTAGTAAAGTAATGCTCAAAATTCTCCAAGCCAGACTTCAGCAATATGTGAACCGTGAACTCCCTGATGTTCAAGCTGGTTTTAGAAAAGGCAGAGGAACCAGAGATCAAATTGCCAACATCCGCTGGATCATGGAAAAAGCAAGAGAGTTCCAGAAAAACATCTATTTCTGCTTTATTGACTATGCCAAAGCCTTTGACTGTGTGGATCACAGTAAACTGTGGAAAATTCTGAAAGAGATGGGAATACCAGACCACCTGACCTGCCTCTTGAGAAATCTGTATGCAGGTCAGGAAGCAACAGTTAGAACTGGACATGGAACAACAGACTGGTTCCAAATAGGAAAAGGAGTNTTGCACTCATCTCACATGCTAGTAAAGTAATGCTCAAAATTCTCCAAGCCAGGCTTCAGCAGTACATGAACCGTGATCTTCCTGATGTTCAAGCTGGTTTTAGAAAAGGCAGAGGAACCAGAGATCAAATTGCCAACATCCGCTGGATCATGGAAAAAGCAAGAGAGTTCCAGAAAAACATCTATTTCTGCTTTATTGACTATGCCAAAGCCTTTGACTGTGTGGATCACAATAAACTGTGGAAAATTCTGAAAGAGAGGGGAATACCAGACCACCTAACCTGCCTTTTGAGAAATCTGTATGTAGGTCAGGAAGCAACAGTTAGAACTGGACATGGAACAACAGACTGATTCCAAATAGGAAAAGCAGTACGTCAAGGCTATATATTGTCACCCTGCTTATTTAACTTCTATCCAGAGTACATCATGAGAAACTCTGGGCTGGAGGAAGCACAAGCTGGAATCAAGATTGCCGGGAGAAATATCAATCACCTGAGATATGCAGATGACACCACCCTTATGGCAGAAAGTGAAGAGGAACTAAAAAGCCTCATGATGAAAGTGAAAGAGGAGAGTGAAAAAGTTGGCTTAAAGCTCAACATTCAGAAAACGAAGATCATGGCATCTGGTTCCATCACTCCATGGGAAATAGATGGGGAAACAGTGGAAACAGTGTCAGACTTTATTTTTCTGGGCTCCAAAATCACTGCAGATGGTGACTGCAGCCATGAAATTAAAAGACACTCCTTGGAAGAAAAGTTATGAGCAACCTAAATAGCATATTCAAAAGCAGAGACATTACTTTGCCAACTAAGATCTGTCTAGTCAAGGCTATGGTTTTTCCAGTGGTCATGTATGGATGTGAGAGTTGGACTGGAAGAAGAAAGCTGAGCGCCGAAGAATTGATATTTTTGAACTGTGGTGTTGGAGAAGACTCTTGAGAGTCCCTTGGAGTGCAGGGAGATCCAACCAGTCCATTCTGAAGGATATCAACCCTGGGATTTCTTTTGAAGGAATGATACTAACGCTGAAACTCCAGTACTTTGTCTACCTCATTGGAAGAGTTGGCTCATTGGAAAAGACTTTGATGCTGGGAGGGATTGGGGGCAGGAAGGAAGGGGACGACCAAGGATGAGCTGCCTGGATGGCATCACTGACTCGATGGACTTGAGTCTGAGTGAACTACGGGAGTTGGTGATGGACAGGGAGGCCTGGCGTCCTGTGATTCATGGGGTTGCAAAGAGTTGGACACGACTGAGGAACTGAACTGAACTGAACTGATATACAATGAAATATTAGTCATAAAAAAGAATGAATATGAGTCAGCTGAACTGAGATGGATGAACCTAGATCCTGGTATGCAGAGTGAAGAAAGTTAGATAAATACTGTATATTGATGCATATATATGGAATATAGAAAAATGGGACTGATGAATCTACTTGCAGTGCAGCAATAGAGACACAGGTATAGAAAACAGACTTGTGGATGCAGTAGGGGAAGGAAAGTGTGGGATCAACTGATAGAGTAGCATTGAACACACACATTGCCATGTATAAAATAGGCAGCCAGTGAGAATTTGCTGTATGACACAGGGAGCTTAACCCATGCTCTGTGACAACCTAGAGGGGTGTCTGGATGGGGTGGGAGGTTGGAGGGAGGTTCAAGAGGAAGGGGACATATATATACCTATGGCTGATTCATATTGATATGTGGCAGAAATCAACACAACATTATAAAGTAATTATCCTTCAACTAAATTTTTTTTTCCCTAAGTGCAGATTCAGGGTTTTACCTCAGACTCAATAAACTGGGGAAATGGGGTAAGAAGCTGAACTCTACATGACAACCTTACTACTCATTTTCTGTCTGAAATCAGAGGTCCTCAACCCCTCACTGTGATCTATTGAACTTGGGATGATTCAAGTATAAGGGATATTGATTACTTTATCAATTAGATGTTGGGCAAGTTTTAATATGGACTTAAGAGTCAACTTTTTTTTTTTTTAAGTGAGGACAATACAATATTTGCTATCTTACCTACCAGGGTCAAAGAAAATCCCTTGGAAATGAAAGTTTAAAATTTATAAAAGGTTTGAGAAAGGCAAGGTAATATTATAAGATGTCTTTATTCAGGTCATTTGATTGAGGAACTAGGGAGGAAGGTATTACTTCAGTGCAAATCCTACCCATTGCCCTTGAAAAAGTAAATGCTCAGTTATTGGGATTCTACTCTGGAAAGCTCTGCTTCTTTTCTACCAGAACCAGTGTTCTGCCTAATTGTGTGTTGATATTGCTTCTTTTCTTTCGCACATGATCATGTACTCTGCTTCTAAGCAAGCTTTGCTTGTAACTTCTCAGCCTCAGGTGAAACTGGAGAAGCAGAGGGTCTTTTTCTTGACTATGTTATTGCTATTTACTCCCTCAGACACAGAAAAATTAGTGGTGATTTTTTAAGGAGTGATCCATGAATGCACCTCCTCCCTCCCCACTGGTCACCACTAGCCTGTCTGCTTGTATCTGCGGGCTGACTGTGAGGTGCTCTCATGTTATTACTCTTGTCCTAGTTATTGACTCTCAGGATATTTCCTTCTTCAGATTCACTGAAATATGCAGGATAGCTGTGCCAGTTACTTACAGCTTATCAAAGCACCCCAAAATTTAGTGACTTGAAACAGTATTTTGTTACTTCTCACGTTTCTGAGGGTTGACTGAGCAGATCCCCCACTGATCTGACCTGAGCTCATTCATGCAACAATATTCAGCTTCAGGTCTATGGGACTTAAAGTCCAGGATGACTGCTTTTGCACACCCAGCAGGTGCTAGCTGTTGCTTGGAGTGCCTCGGTTCTCCTCTACGGTGTCTCGTCCTCCACTTGGCTAGATTAGTTTCCTCATTGAGCAGTTTCAAGATTTTTGCAAAAAGAAAAAGGCAGAAACTGCAAGACTTTTTGAGGTTTAGGGGCTGGGACTTACAGAATGGCTCTTTTAGTGAATTCTATTGGTTAAAGCAAGTCATATGGCCAGTTCAAGTTCAGGATGTTGAAAAATAGATTTCAGATCTGAATGGGAGAATCAGCAGTTACTCACTGTGCAAAGGATGCGAAGTATGAGAGCAAGGAATTTCTGGCCTTTAAACAGTCTCCCACATTGGCAATCAGATACATTGTCGCTATTCTTTAGGTAATCTGGATTTTTAACACCAAAGGCCATTACTGGAACTGTATGAAAGGTTTACTTGTAACAGTTCAGTTCAGTTCAGTCGCTCAGTCATGTCCGACTCTTTGCGACCCCATGAATCGCAGTATGCCAGGCCTCCCTGTCCATCACCAACTCCCGGAGTTCACTCAGACTCACGTCCATTGAGTCTGTGATGCCATCCAGCCATCTCATCCTCGGTCATCCCCTTCTCCTCCTGCCCCCAATCCCTCCCAGCATCAGGGTCTTTTCCAATGAGTCAACTCTTCACATAAGGTGGCCAAAGTACTGGAGCTTCAGTTTTAGCATCATTCCTTCCAAAGAAATCCCAGGGCTGATCTCCTTCAGAATGGACTGGTTGGATCTCCTTGCAGTCCAAGGGACTCTCAAGAGTCTTCTCCAACACCACAGTTCAAAAGCATCAATTCTTCGGCGCTCAGCCTTCTTCACAGTCCAACTCTCACATCCATACATGACCACAGGAAAAACCATAGCCTTGACTAGACGGACCTTAGTCGGCAAAGTAATGTCTCTGCTTTTGAATATACTATCTAGGTTGGTCATAACTTTTCTTCCAAGGAGTAAGCGCCTTTTAATTTCATGGCTGCAGTCACCATCTGCAGTGATTTTGGAGCCCAAAAAAACAAAGTCTGACACTGTTTCTACTGTTTCCCCATCTATTTCCCATGAAGTGATGGGGCCAGATGCCATGATCTTCGTTTTCTGAATGTTGAGCTTTAAGCCAACTTTTCCACTCTCCTCTTAATGTCTCTGCTTTTGAATATACTATCTAGGTTGGTCATAACTTTTCTTCCAAGGAGTAAGCGCCTTTTAATTTCATGGCTGCAGTCACCATCTGCAGTGATTTTGGAGCCCAAAAAAGCAAAGTCTGACACTGTTTTTACTGTTTCCCCATCTATTTCCCATGAACTGATGGGACCAGATGCCATGATCTTCGTTTCAACAACCAAATTAACACAACCCAAACCTCAATAGAATCTACTTTTAGCAATAGATAAAAATAACAAATAAAATAAATAATAAATTAACATAAAATGGGTTCACAGGTTATTGTATTGGAGGAATATATTGCAGAGTGCTTGTGTAGCATTTTTGAACAAAGATGAAAAATAAAAAGTGTATTCTCTGTTGCAGACTCTTTTCACACCTGATGGAGATTAGGACAGTCTTACTTAAGCTGTGGTCCCTGGACCAGAAGCATCAGAATCAACCAAAAGATGGTTAGAAATGCAAATTTTCAGGCTCCACTGTGACCTACTGAATTAGAGTCTCAAGGGTGGTGCCTTGGAATTTGTGTTTTAAAAGAGTTCCGGGGTTATTCTTATGAACATTAAAATTTGAGAAGTACTAATTTATTTATTTATTATTATTATTTTTTTTAATTTTTATTTTTACTTTACAATACTGTATTGGTTTTGCAATACATTGACATGATTCTGCCACGGGTATACATGAGTCCCCAATCCTGAACCCCCCTCCCACCTCCCACCCCATATCAACTCTCTGGATCATCCCCGTGCACCAGCCCCAAGCATCCTATTTAGGTCACACCTGAATGGTCTAGTGGTGTTGCCCACTTTCTTCAATTTAAGTCTGAATTTGGCAATCAGGAGTTCAATATACATAAAACACAAACAGACAAAAAAAATAATAAGACCTTTTTAATCTCACAGTGCAGTACTTTGAAAAGTACGGTAGTACCAGCTGCGTCTCTGCTGCCTTTGCACTTGCTTTCGGACATCCTGCTTGAGATGACGATGCTGTGCTCTGCACAGTGCTTTTTTGTACTTTATCGGGCACAGCTACCTGTAGATTAACGCCTGTGGCCGTGTACACCAGACACACGAACTAACATGTGACTGGACATGGGAACACATGTTCACATCTTTGAAACTTCACAACTTGAACATTTGTACGTGAGGAACTTCCTGTACATAATACAAATAAAATAATGATATTCACTATTTCTGTTTCCAAACAACTTTTAATATCTATATTGAGCTCTGGAGAAGGAAACTGCAATGCACACCAGTATTTTTCCCTGGAGAATCCCATGGACTGAGGATCCTGGTGGCTACAGTCCATGGGGTCACAAGAATTAGACATGACTTAGTGACTAAACCACCACCACCATATTGAGCTAGGCACTGTACTAGGAGCTGAATATACTAGGATGAGAAAAACATGATACTACCCCGATTAAATTTATAGTCTAATGAAGGATATAAAATAAACAAGTAGTGATAAAATTATGTAAATAAGATCTGTGTTTGAAAAATGTCTAGAGGAAAACCATAGAACGTATGGGAACATAAAATAGTGGAGTCACTAAAGCCTTTTCTAAGGAATTTTTATATTTGTTGAGACAAAACTGAGGAGCCAAAGTTAATCTGCTCTGCTGATTCCAGGCAGAGGGGCCAACAAAGGCAAAACTCCTGAAGAAGGAGGAAGTGTAGTCCATTTCAGGGGCTGAAGGAACTTTAATACGTCTGAGAACAGAGGCAGGGAAAGGAAGGGAATGATGAGACAGAAGGCAGCTAGATTTTGTAGGAATTAGAATTGTAGCACATGTTCAAGGGTTTTTATTTTAGTCACTGAGCAAATGAAAACCAATAACGTATTTGCTTTGGGGCAGTCTGGATAGAGCCAGGACTGGGGTTTTGTTTTGGAAAAACAGTTTGACCAGAGTGGATTGGAGAGTGAAAAAACAGGATGCTGTTGTGAGAATAAAGGCAGAAAACAACGATGCCCTGAGATAAAGTGTTTTCAGTGGAAATGAAAAACGGAGGATGAGGATGGATGCAAAGAAAATTCAAGATAGCCCGTAGAGTGTAGGCACATAGGACAGATTAGATGTAGGAGTTGAAAGAGAAGATGAGCTGAAGGGTGAAGTCTAGTTGTCTGGTATGGACTGTGCATTGTGGTTCCATGTAACATTATAAGGAAATTTCTAAGCTATAGGGTTTTTGGTGAGAGGTGAGTGTTGGGGAAGATGTCATTAAATTTGAACTTACTGAGCATGAGGCATTCTTGAAATATCCAAGTAGACATGGTGAATGACAGTTGTCTGGGTCTCATTAGACAGGGCTCAGCCCGAGGCAGAGACATGGTGATTGGGAACAAACAGTCGGTACTTGGAATGAATGGAGTAGATGTGAGTTTTGTGGGGAAGACAACGTTTCCCTCTGGATACGCTGGCTTCGAAGTATCTCTGAGAAATCTGGATAAGTTCTTGGACAGAAGTTAGAGATGTGAGCAATGGCGTGTTCTGTGAAAGAGGAGGTAGTTACTCTGACAGTGGTGGGTTTTGAGGGGAGTGATAACAACCTTTTTGGGATCTAGATGCTTTGGAGAATCCAAAGGAGAAGGCAACAGGCCAAACATAAGATGGCACAAGTGCTGGGTGTGCCGCCGGTTGCTTTTCAGCCATTCTATGTGTGACAGTTGCCTCAAACAAAGAAATTATTTAACAGATTAAAAAAAAAATTCCGGTCCTCTACTTTTCCTTTCCCTTCCCTGCTCCCCTTTCCTTCTCTTCTGTCCTTCCTTCATTCCTTCCTTCTTTCCTTCATATCTCCCACCATCCTCTCTCCCCTCCTCTTTCCCTTTCTTTCCTCCTCCTCTTCCCTTCTTCTTTCCTTTAGAGGCAGGCAGACCCATGATATGATAAAGTGGCACAGAACAGGAAAGGATTATAATTTGTGGGTCCTGTCCATTCAAAGAATGGTGATAGCTGTTCAAGGGCTTATAAAAAGTAGCAAGATATGGATTCTCTAATCTTAGACAAGTGTAGAATCTAGACACTGAGGCGGAAAGACAAGATGTCCCAATTTTTCTTCAAAATATTTTCCCCAAATATTTGAGTGTGGGAGTTACATATCTTTTTACTGTATCTTGTTTTTAATTAGTTTATATTATTTTAATAAATGTCACATATTTATTGTTTGGCCTTCTCACTGTAAGATTGGTATTTCTACCTAACACTGATAAGGTTATATTGATTTTAAAGTTGTATTACATTTCAAATTACTAATATGATGAGATATCAAATTTTATATTTAGGAGACACAAAATATTTTACAAACTTCAAGAATTCAAGATTCTTGGTCAATTTTTAAATGATGTTGCAAATATTTCAAGCATTGGTTTGGCATATTTTCAAAGCTCAAATCAACAATGCTCCGCATGCAAATACACTATTCAGCTTCTCAAGCTAAAATCACTTACATATCCAGAAAGGTAAGAAAACTAAACTCTAATTCCAATGTTATCTTTTAAACTTGAAAATATTCCTTTGCTAAGGAGTGGTTTAAAAATTCATGTACTCAAATGTTTACTGTATATTTTAGATTATGTTTATAAAAACAGTAGACAATCTAAAAGGTATATAAAAATTTTCAGCTTAAATGAGATTTATTTTGGAATCACATTACCCAAGCAGAGAAAAAAGATATATAATTACTTCACGAGATACAGTAAACATGAAAAAAGTTAAACATATATCTGCCTTAGAATTTTAACAGTTATTTCAATAGGGTTCTGGATTGCTAAAAATGTCTTTCTTTGTTGACTGCAACACTTTCTTTCTCTTTATTTCTGTTTATTTCCTATATTTATATATTTGATTTCCCAATTACCTTTTTGTGAATGTTGAACGTAATAAATAAGAATTTTTGGAGAATAAAAACGATAAAAATGGTAAGTGGTAAGAATATTCATTTAGATGAGGTCTATATTCACAGAGAGAGGCTGGAAAATTCTTTGAAATAATTTATAAATTATTTTGTAAGCTTTTGGCATGAGAATATTTAGCAATTCAAAAGTTAATGAGTGAAAAGTTATTATAATGGAAAAAAGTCAAAGGGTAATTTTACTTTTGCCATTGACTGAAATACTTACAAAAATATCAAATATATGGGCATCATCAGTTAGGAATATTAGCAACACCATTGCCTGACAAGTATATGAGAGACAGAAAGAAACTTTGGTGGCAGGGAAGGCAGTCATACATAAAGGACTAGACCTGCAAGAGTTTTAATCTTCAACTGATCTCTATATCTATTATTTTAACTATGTAAAGTCTGTACTAAATATAAGAGTAGAAACTATATTTGTAGTGCTCAAAAAATAGATCTTAAGAGAGGTCAAGTTTATTGCACCATCACATTCCCCTGGTCTCCTCCATTAATATCTCTCTGAGCCTCAGGATGGTGAATATAAATAAAGAAGTGTAGTTGTTGTAGTTCTACATGCTCTGTTTCTGGCACTTAAATGGTATCAATACACACCCACTGTACAGATTTCACCAAATAACTTACTCGTTAAAGATGTCCCACTCTTCAAAGGTAAAGCAAGAGGTCAGCTCCCTCCCTCTGCTCGCTTTGTCTAACTAACTTATTCATTGTTGTCCTCGTGGTAAGAAAACTTCAAGTGAGATCTACTTTCTTGGCAAAGTTTTAAGTGCACGATACAGTGTTTCTAATGGGCAGGAGGTTTACAGCAGGCGAAAGCAAGCAAACTAAAACCTCTTCCGGGGCTTTCCTGGAGGCTCAGTAGTAAAGAATCCGCCTACCAGTGCAGGAGACCTGGGTTCAATCCCGGATCCCTGGTCCCATGGGATTCCACAGCCCGGAGCAACTAAGTCTACATGCCACAACTACTGAGCTTGTGCACTACAGCTTAGGAGCCACAACTACTGAGCCCATGCAACTACTGGAGCCTGAAGCCCTGCAACAAGAGAAGCCACTGCAATGAGAAGCCTGCACAGGGCAACTAGAGAGTAGCCCTTGTTGGCCACAACTAGAGAAAAGCATGTGCAACAACAAAGACCCAGCACAGACATTAGTAAATAAGATTTTTTTTTTTTAAAGACTGTACTTCCACTGTAGGGGGTGAGGGTTCCAAAAAAGAAAAAAGAAACTTACAAAAGACAGAAAATCCAACCGTAAATTCCTAATGATAAAGGGGATATGTGCATGCTAAGTTGCTTCAGTCATGTCTGACTCTGTGACCCAATGGACTGTAGCCAGCCAGGCCCCTCTGTTCATGGGATTCTCTAGGCAAGAATACTGGAGTGGATTGCCATTTTCTTCTCCAGGGTATCTTCCTGACCCATGGATCAAACCTGTGTCTTTTGTCTCCTGCATTGGCAGGTGAGTTCTTTATCACTAGGGCTGCCTGGGAAGCCCAAGGGGCTATGTAGCCAGTTGTAATTGAAAATCTCATGGAAGATGTGGCTTCTGGCTTGGCTGCATTCAGAGGATGAAGGAATTTTGCATGGTATCTCTTGGCTCAGGCATTAACATTGCTTCATTCTCAGTCTTCATGGTATCAAGTCAGTTGCCCATACCTACTTGATTCCAAGTTCAAATCCCACAAGAAAAGAAATAAAGTTTTAAGATCCCACTGCATCTCACTGGTTTTCATTGGGCAAATTCATATCTCTGAACCTCACACTGTGTTCAGGCAATTAGATTCTTCTGATTGTCCAGGGAAATAAGTTCCTTCATTGGTTTATGCTTAACTTTGAGACAAGATGGGATCAAATTTATCCAAAGTTTATAGACTGAGGGTACAGTAAAGAAAGATGAGGGTATTATTACATGAAAGGGACAGATGATTGGTGACAAAAATCACAGGCCACTACAGGGGACTGAAAATATTTTGATATCAGGCAAAACATTAATTAAACATAGATTCTCCTCCTTGTAATATATCCTGTGTGTGTGTTAGTCACTTAGCCGTGTCTGACTCTGCAACCTCATGGACTACAGCCCACCAGGCTCCTCTGTCCATGGGATTTTCCAGGCAAGAATACTGTAGTGGGTTGCCATTCCCTTCTCTAGGGATCTTCCCAACCCAGGGATCAAACTGAGGTCTCCTGTATTGCAGGCAGATTCTTTATCATCTGAGCTGCCAGGGAAGCCCAATATATCCTACTAAAGTTAAATATTGATTTTACTATAAACCATAATTTTGACTGGCTGACACAGTTAACTTGTAAATGAAAGCAGTAAATGAATAGGTCAGCTAGAGAATGCAAATTAAGATCATTTACGATCTGGGTACTTCAAACAGTTGGGGGTTAGATTTCTTCAATAGGTGTGTTTATGTTCCTGCATGGCTATAATTTAATATTTTGACTGATAAGACAGGTAAGAATAAACATTGAAGTAACTCCTCAAATAATTTACTCCAGTGACACAGAGGGTTTATGTACAAATTTAGACATTTTTCTTTTTTCAAATTAATTAAACATTTAAATCTCTAATTTTGTAGCTTTGGCCTCTATGTTTTACTTACTTTAGGATAACTGCTCTTGTTAATTCAGTATTGGTTTCATTAAATATTTTCAAGGTTCTTTTGAAAAATATAAAAATATTGAATTTATAATATTGAAAATATTATAAATGAAGCTTAGATTTAATGAGGTTAAGTATTTGGCTAAGAAGATCCAAAAACTATCTTTAGAGAGTAACCTCAGAAAACCAATTCACAGTTATGCTATTTGTGCTGAAGTCATTAACACTTCATTTTGTCTTTTAAACTTCCCAATTAAAAGTCCAAGTTACCCTGGGAGAATGTGGGAATTGAAACTCTAGAATTTTGAAGGGTGTTTAAAGGAAGCAATTTTGGCAAAACTATTTTACATTTTTAACAAAGTTTGTTCATCATTCTGAGACTTGTCCACCAGCTTCACTGTCCACACTCCATTTTTTCTGGATCCTCAAATGATGTTCTAGGTCAGTGTAATGTTGACAGGTGATGCAGATTAAGAACTCTAAATAATGTCAACAGTGTGAACAGCCACTGTGTGTTTCTATTTATATATGCAATGTAAGCTGTGCCTCATATATGAATTATGTGGTTTTAAGATAACTGTGAGAAGGCAATGGCAACCCACTCCAGTGTTCTTGCCTGGAGAATCCCAGGGATGGGGGAGCCTGGTGGGCTGCTGTCTATGGGGTCGCACAGAGTCGGACACGACTGAAGTGACTTAGCAGCAGAAGCAGCAGCAGCAGCAGGATGACTGGATATGAGCTTTATTACATACCATTAGAATATTGAACATGAAGGTTATTATACCTAAATGTTTTTAGAAATCCAGTATTTTAATTACCATATTAAGAGACAAGATATTATTTTCTACTTCTAAAATTGTTTTAGATTAAAGCTTTGTTGCAGTTGTATATGATTTTTGAAAAAGTTTGATAATTAGGATAAGTGATTATCTTTTTAAATTGTCTAAAATTATGACATAATTTTACCTGATAATTGGACAGTGTAAGCAGGAACTTTCAGGTTAAAATTATTGTAAAGTAATTAGCCTCCAATTAAAATAAATAAACAATTATAAAAACTACAGCACATATGTTTTCAATAAGTATGTTTAGCTAGGTAAAGAGTCCACTTGCAATATAGGAAACCTGGGTGACACAGCTTCAGTTCCTGGGTCAGGAAGATCCCCTGGAGGAGGGAATGGCAACCCACTGCAATATTCTTGCCTGCAAAATCCCATGGACGGAGGAGCCTAGTGGCTATAATCCAAAGGGTAGCAAAGAGTTAGACACAACTGAGCAACGAAGCATGCAATGCTATAAGATGCAATTATACTTATATAAATATCAAGTAATCAATACACATTTTAACAAAATTTGATTAAAAGTACATTATATAAATAAATATATAAATAAATAGTAACTAAATAGAAATGTATTTTACAATCAATCCTCATTCATAAAATAGTTGCTTTTCTTTATATTTTTGCCTTGTAATATGTTCCATAGCTTTTCAGTGTCATTTGTAAAATATATATTTGACTCCTAGCAGATGCTTGACTGGGGGCTTCCCAGGTGGTGCTAGTGGTAAAGAACCCTCCTGGCAATGCACACGAGATGCAGGTTTGATACCTGGGTTGGGAAGAGCCCCTGTAGGAAGGCATGGAGGATTCAATATTCTTGCCTGGAGAATCCCATGGATAGAGGAGCCTGGTGGGCTACATCCATAAGGTCGCAAAGAGTCGGACACAAATGAAGTGACTTAGCACTCATGCACAGATGCTCAATTTATAGCAGTCTTTTCTTTTCATTTTCATTCCCTTCTCTTGTTGGTCCCCAATTTAACTTTTCATATACTCATTTTATCTATACACATATTTTTCAAGCAACAGACTGGACAAGTCAATAACTATATGAAAAATATTGGTCTGTTTTGCCAAAATAATTCATCAATAAAATGCTTTGTTCCCCAAAATTCTGTGAAGCTATGTCTCATTCTGCAACCTCATAAACACCTCTGCTAAATCACTTCAGTCGTGTCTGACTCTGTGTGACTTCATAGACGGCAGCCCACCAGGCTCCCCCATCCCTGGGATCCTCCAGGCAAGAACACTGGAGTGGGTGGCCATTTCCTTCTCCAGTGATGAAAGAGAAAAGTGGAAGCGAAGCCGCTCAGTCATGTCCAGCTTGCAGGGACCCCAGGGACTGCAGCACCATGCTCCTTCATCCAAGGCATTTTCCAGGCGAGAGTACTGGTGTGGGTGCCATTGCCATCGCTGATAACTACCTCTACCTTTTTGTAAAAGTTTCATTCATTGCTAATTTGTAAACTTCTTATCCAAACACTATATTCACTTCTACCACGCTTCTCACTCTCTTAATTTAGTGATTGGAATAATCCTCATCCATCAGAGTTGTTGGGGATATAGGAAGACTCGAGCAGAGTTAAGAACTTCAGAAAAAGAAATCTGCATTGATTGCAAATTTATCTGATAAAATGGAATTTATGTTGTGAGTTATTTGCCCTAAATTCAATTCAAGCTTCTCTTTTAGGGAATGAGTATTTAAAAAAGTGTTGGAGAAGACACTTGAGAGTCCCTTGAACTGCAAGGAGATCAAATCAGTCAACCCTAAAGGAAATTAGTCCTGAATATTCATTGGAAGGACTGATGTTGAAGCTGAAACTCCAATACTTCGGCCACCTGATGCGAAAAACTGACTCCTTGGAGACTCTGATGCCGGGAAAGACTGAAGGCAGTGGGGAGAAGAGGACAACAGAGGACAAGATGGTTGGATGGCATCACCAACTTGATGGACATGACTTTGAGCAAGCTCTGGGAGTTGGTGATAGACAGGGATGCCTGGTGTGCTGCAGTCCATGGGGTCGCAAAGAGTTGGACATGACTGAGCTACTGAACTGAATTGATATAAGAAAGATTTTTTAATTTTTTACCAAGGTGTATTTTTTGGATGATGTATATGATTTAAGGAAAAATTATTGTATATAAAGGATTGATGACTTAATCAAGGTTGTTGTTCAGTCTCTCAGTCCCTGTGACCCCATGGACTGCAGCATGCCAGGCTTCCCTGTCTTTCATCATCTCCCAGAGCTTGCTCAAACTCATGTCCATTGAGTCAGTGATACCATCCAACCCTCTTGTCTCTGTTGTCCCCTTCTCCTCCAGCCTTCAGTCTTTCCCAGCATCAGGGTCTTTTCCAGTGAGTCAGCTCTTCCCTTCAGGTGGCCAAAGAATTGGAGCTTCAGCTTCAGCACCAGTCCTCCTAATGAATACTCAGAGTTGATTTCCTTTAGGATGGACTGGTTGGACCTCCTCTCAAGAGTCTTCTCCAACACCATAGTTCAAAGCATAATTCTTCAACGTTCAGTCTTCTATAAATTTATTTAGCATCTACTACATCTCAAATACTATTTTTACAATCTTTGCAACAACTCTATGATCAAGTATTTTCTTTTTGTTGTTGTTAGTAAAGGAACAGAAACTCAGAGGTTTAAAATAACATGTCTTAGGTCTCTTAGCTGAGAATTGCCTTCGTCATGACAGGAAGCTAAACTTTTCTTGGCGTTTTTCATTTGTTGTTTCCTTCGTTTTTAGTTGCTGCTATTTTTATAGGAATAAAGTTTTTCACTAATTAATATAGTCAGTTATTCTCATTATGGGACATTTGGGAAATTAATTTACATGTAGTCCTATAACTAAGAGATAACACCGTTAATATTTTGTCATGTTTACTTATAATCACACATGCTATGGTTGAATCATGAATTTAATTATTTGATTCACTGTCTTCTTTTTTTTTTTTTTTGATTCACTGTCTTCTTAATCGTGTTTTACATAGACAAGTGTTACATACAACTCCATCAGTGGTTAAGTAGAAATAGGGCAAAGTCATTAGTATATGCCACAGCGGAAAAAATAAGCATGTGTGTTATTTTAATTTTTATGTAAAAATCTAATCTTTTTTACATAAAGATTAAATTTTTATGTAAAATCTAAATAATTTTAATTTTTATGTAAAATCTAAAATCTACACTCCAAATAGTGTCATTTTAAGTTTTACGTAAATTCTAAACAGAAAGTCATTAGGATATGTCACAGAGGAAGAAAATAAGCATGTGTGTCATTTTAATTTTTATGTAAAATCTAAGCAGAATTTTTATGTAAAATCTATCTAAATAGATAGACTATGAAAATTTGCTACATTTATAAAATTTAGATGCAGTTACTTGTACCCAGAGAAAAAACTAAAATACATTTTGTGGGTGGTTAACAGAACTCTTAACATTCCCTGTTGGCTGTGGATGCTAACAGATGCTTGAATGAAATGCGTGCTTTAAGTTTAATTATCTAGGTAATTGCAGTAACCATTTAGTTGCTTTTCCTGTTTGGATCTGTCCATACAGATAACGTGCAATTAATGAGAATTAGCACTGCCAAACTATTGGGAGTGTGAGTGATAAAATGTGATGCCTTATGGTTCAGAATAAACTGTGTATCTAACTCAGTCAATAATTAGCTGTCTGTAACAAACAATGATGGAGACTACACAAACAATATAGTTCTTCTGAGCGTTTCCAGTAGACTAGCCTTTCAAACTTAGGGACTGAGAGGAATATTTGTAGTAGAGGTACCTGGGTGATTTCCTGAGAAAAGTTGAAGTAAATCTACTTTTAAAATGTTTCCTTAATAAGTAAAATATACTCTTTTCGGCATATAGTTCTATGAGTGTTAGTAAGCACACAGAGTCATGTAACCACCACCACAATTAATATACAGAACATTTTCATCCATCACAAAAACTGCCTTGTGCTGTCCCTTTATTTCCAACTCCCCACACCTACTCTCTGGCAACCTCTGCACCTAGATTTGCCTTTTCCAGAACTTTATGTAAATGGAATCATATGGTATATTGCCTTTTAAATATTGCTTATTTCACTTAGCTTTAGACATTTAAAACTCACCCATGTTGTTGCTTATATCAATGGAATGTGATTGATACATAGTATTTCATTGTATGTATATACCACAGTTCCTTTATCCTAGTTGGAGCAAAAATATAATCTGTTCATAATTTTTTTATATCTTTCCAGGATAAAGCCAAAATAAACATTTACCTGCCGCTTTTTATGTGAACCTAAGTTTTCATTTATCTTAAGTTCCTAGAGATTGTAAGGTCATATTGTGAGTGTCGGGGCTTCCCTGGTGGCTCAGATGGTAAGAATCTGCCAGCAATGCAGGAGACCCAGGTTTGATCCTCGGGTTGGGAAGATCCCCTGGAGAAGGGAATGGCTACCCACTCTAGTATTCATGCCTGGAGAATTCCAGGGACAGAGAAGCCTGGTGGGCTACAGTCCATGGGGTAACAATGAGCCAGACATTATGGAGTGACTAACATGTTCACTTTTCACTTTCATTGTGAGTGTATGTTTAACCTTATAAGCAACTGCCAGGCTGTTTTCCAAAAATATTTTGTATCCCCATTGCACTTACCAGAGTTTCATTGCTCTCTTACACCCAAACCTGCACCTTCACCAGTTTTTTTGTTGTTGATTTTGCTATTCTAATACTTGTGTAGAAAACAAAACACTTCTGCTCACTATGTTTTTAACTTGTATTTCTCAAATGATGTTGATGACCTCTGCCATTTGAGGGTATCTGCATCTTTAAATTTAATGTAGTTGTAGGTACTGCTGCTGCTGCTAAGTCGCTTCAGTCGTGTCCGACTCTGTGCGACCCCAGAGACGGCAGCCCACCAGGCTCCGCCATCCCTGGGATTCTCCAGGCAAGAACACTGGAGTGGGTTGCCATTTCCTTCTCCAATGCATGAAAGTGAAAAGTGAAAGTGAAGTCACTCAGTCGTGTCTGACTCTTTGCGACCCCATGGACTGCAGCCTACCAGGCTCCTGCGTCCATGTGATTTTCCAGGCAAAAGTCCTAGAGTGGGTTGGCATTGCCTTCTCCAATTGTAGGTACAGTTGGGTTTAAATCTGCCATTTTGCTATTTTGTTTTCTGTTTGTCCCATCTTTTCTTTGTTCCCATTTTCTCATTGTCTGGCTTTTGGATAAATTGAGTCTATGATTCCATCCAGAGGAGGACATGACAACCCACTACAATATTCTTGCCTGGAGAATCCCAAGGACAGAGGAGCCTGGCAGACTATAGTCCACAGGGTTACTCGGAGTCTGACATGACAGAAGCAACTTAGCACGCATGCTTATGATTCCATTTAAACATCTTTATCAATGGAAGAAGTTGATTATTAATGGTTTCTATGGAGTTGTATTATAATCTTCATTTTATCATAGCCTGAAAGTGAAAGTGAAGTCGCTCAGTCGTGTCCAACTCTTTGCGACCCCATGGACTGTAACTTACCAGGCTCTTCTGTCCCTGGGATTTTCCAGGCAACAGTACTGGAGTGGGTTGCCATTTCCTTCTCCAGGGGATCTTCTCAACCCAGCGATTGAACCCAGGTCTCCTGCATTTCAGGCAAACACTTTAACCTCTAGCGACCAGAGAAGCCTGCAATCACAGTCTACCTCAAATGAATTTTACCACTTCACTTATAACATGAGGACCTTACAGTAGCATACTTTCTTTTCTCTCTTGTGCTGTTCTTGGCATATATTTTAATTATACATGTGCTAAAATCTGTATAAAGTACATCACTTTTTTAAAAAGAGATATTTCTATTAAAATACATGAATAATTAGAAAGTGTTACATATTTTTTCCATACATTTACCATTTCTGGTGTACTTCTGACCCTTATTAGATGCATATTTTAATCTGTTACAATTTACTTTATGACAAAAGGAGCTCCCTTAAAATTTTTTTGTAAGATCTAATAGTTGTGAATGCTTTCAACTTCTGTGTATTTTTATGATGTCTTTATTTTTAAAGATAATTTCTCTGGGCATAGAATTCTAGATTGGCAGTTGTTCTTTTACATTCAATACTTTAGGGATGTTACTGTGCTGTCTTAAACTGTGCATTGCGTTTAATGAGAAATTTATTACTATCCTTCCTTTGTTGCTATGAAGAAAATAAAACTTTTTTCTCTGACTGGTTTTAAGATCTTCTCCTCATCACAGATTTTAATCAGTTTAATTTGATGTGACTTTTTGAAATTTTTTCCATACCTCTTGTGATTAGTGTTTGTTGACCTTTTTTGGATCCATGGGTTTATAGATTTCATCAGATTTTATCTAAACTTTTCACTTATTTTGAAATATCTCTTGCTGTGTTCCTACTGTCTAGTATCTCTTTGAGGACTCTAATTTCAAATTTATTAGGTTATTTGAAGGTGTCCCACTGTTCACAGATGCTCTGTGAATTTTTAAATTTAATTTTCTCCCTGCATTTCATTTTGAATGTTTCTCTTGCTGTGTCTTCAAGTTCATTATTCTTTGCTTCTGCAATGTCTAAGCTGCTATTTAACCATTATAGGGCATTTTTCATCTCAGATATTGTATTTCTCACCTATGGATGTTTCATTTTAATCTTTGAATATGTTTCATGTCTCTACTTCCTATTTGAACACAAGAAACACAATTATAGTAACTCTTTCAATACCTTTACTGTTGGAGCCACCAGGAATTGCCATCTGTTGGAAAATAGAAAAAGCAAGAGAATTCTGAAAAAACGTGTACTTCTGCTTCATTGACTATGCTAAAGCCTTTGACTGTGTAGATCACAGCAAACTGGAAAATTCTTAAAGAGATGGGAATATCAGACCACCTTACCCTTCTGTGAAACCTGTATGCAAATCAAGAAACAAGAGTTTGAACTGGACTTGGAACAACAGACTGCTTCCAAATTGGTAAAAGAGTATGTCAAGGCTGCAAAGAATATAATCAGATTTCGCTGTTGACCATCTGGTGATGTCCATGTGTAGAGTCTTTTCTTGTGTTGTTGGAAGAGAATGTTTGCTGTGACCAGTGCATTCTCTTGGAAGAAGTCTATTAGCCTTTGGCCTGCTTCATTCTGTACTCCAAGGCCAAAATTGCCTGTTACTCCAGGTGTTTCTTGACTTCCTACTTTTGCATTCCAGTTGCCTATAATGAAAAGGACATCTTTTTTAGGTGTTAGTTCTAGAAGATCTTGTAGGTCTTCATAGAACCATTCAACTTCAGCTCCTTCAGCATTACTCGTCGGGGCATAGGCTTGGATTACCATGGTACTAAATGGTTTGCTGTGGAAATGAACAGAGATCAATCTGTTGTTTTTGAGACTGCATCCAAGTAATGCATTTCAGACTCCAGTCATCCTGGAATGTGAAGTCAAGTGGGCCTTAGGAAGCATCACTATGAGCAAACTAGTGGAGGGGATGGAACTCCAGTTGACCTATTTCAAATGCTGGAAGATGATGCTGTGAAAGTGGTGCACTCAATATGCCAGCAAATTTGGAAAACTCAGCAGTGGCCACAGGACTGGAAAAGCTCAGTTTTCATTCCAATCCCAAAGCAAAGCAATGCCAAAGAAGGCTCAAACTACTGCACAATTGCACTCATCTCACGCTAGTAAAGTAATGCTCAAAATTCTCCATGCCAGCTTCAGCAATATGTGAACCATGAACTTCCAGATGTTCTAGCTGGTTTTAGAAAAGGCAGAGGAACCAGAGATCAAATTGCCAACATCTGCTGGATCATGGAAAAAGCAAGAGAGTTCCAGAAAAACATCTATTTCTGCTTTATTGACTATGCTAAAGCCTTTGATTGTGTGGATCACAATAAACTGTGGAAGATTTTTCTAGACATGGGAATACTAGACCACTTGACCTGCCTCCTGAGAAATCTGTATGCAGGTCAGGAAGCAACAGTTAGAACTGGACATGGAACAACAGACTGGTTCCAAAGAGGAAAAGGAGTACATCAAGGCTGTATACTGTCACCCTGCTTATTCAACTTATATGCAGAGTACATCATGAGAAATGCTGGGCTGGAGGAAGCACAAGCTGGAATCAAAATTGCTGGGAGAAATATCAATAACTTCAGATATGCAGATGACACCACTCTTATGGCAGAAAGTGAAGAACTAAAGAGCCTCTTGGTAAAAGTGAAAGAGGAGAGTGAAAAAGTTGACTTAAAGCTCAAGATTCAGAAAACGAAGATCATGGCATCCGGTCCTATCACTTCATGGGAAATAGATGGGGAAACAGTGGAAACAGTGTCAGACTTTATTTTGGGGGGCTCCAAAATCCCTGCAGATGGTGACTGCAGCCATGAAATTAAAAAACGCTTACTCCTTGGAGGAAAATTTATGCCCAACCTAGACAGCATATTAAAAAGCAGAGACATTCCTTTGCCAACAAAGGTCCATCTAGTCAAGGCTATGATTTTTCCAGTAGTCATGTATGGATGTGAGAGTTGGACTATAAAGAAAGCTGAACGCCGAAGAATTGATGCTTTTGAACTTTGATGCTGGAGAAGACTCTTGAGAGTCTCTTGGACTGCAAGGAAATCCAACCAGTCCATCTGAAAGGAAATCAGACCTGAATGTTCATTGGAACAACTGATGTTGAAGGTGAAACTCCAGTACTTTGGCCACCTGATGCACGAAACTGAACCACTGGAAAGAGCTGATGCTGGGAAAGATTTAAGGCAGGAAGAGAAGGGGATGACACAGGATGAGATGGTTGGATGGCATCACCGACTCAATGGACATGAATTTGAGTAAACTCAGGGAGATGGTGATGGACAGGGAAATCTGCGTGCTGCAGTCCATTGGGTCACAAAGAGTTGGACACAACTGAGTGACTGAACTGAACTGATATCAAGGCTGTATATTGTCACTCTGCTTGTTTAACATATATGCAGAATACATCATGCAAAATGCCAGGCTGGATGTAGCACCACCTGAAATCAAGATTGCTGGGGGAAATATCAATAACCTCAGGTATGCAGATGATATTACCCTTGTGGCAGAAAGCAAAGAGGAACTAAAGAGCCTCTTGATGAAAGTGAAAAAGGAGAGTGAAAAATTTGCCTTAAAAGTCAGCATCCAAAAATTTGAGATCATGGCATCAGGTCCTATTACTTCATGGTGAATAGATGGGGAAACGACAGAAACACTGACAGACTTTATTTTCTTGGTCTCCAAAGTCACTGCAGATAGTGACTGCAGCCATGACATTAAAAGACGCTTGCATCTTGGAAGAAAAACTATGACAAACCTAGACAGCATATTAAAAAGCAGAGACATTACTTCGTCAACAAAGGTTTGTATAGTCAAAGCTATGGTTTTTGCAGTAGTCATGTATGGATGTGAGAGTTGGACCATAAAGAAAGCTGAGCAACGACAAATTGATGCTTTTGAACTGTGATGTTGGAGAAGACTCTTGAGAGTCCGTTGGACTACAAGGAAATCCAACCATCAACACTAAAGGAAACCAACTCTGAATATTCATTGGAAGGACTGATGCTGAGCTGAAGCTCCAATACTTTGGCCACCTGAAGGGAAGAGCTGACTCACTGGAAAAGACCCTGATGCTGGGAAAGATTGAAGGCAAGAGGAAGGGGACAACAGAGGATTAGTTGGTTGGACGGCATCACTTTTTCAATGGACATGAGTTTAAGCATGCTCCAGGAGATAATGAAGCCAGGGAAACCTGGTGTGCTGCAATCCATGGGGTCGCAAAGAGTCAGACACAACTTAGCAACTGAACATCACCACCAACAATAATGTCTTTGGTGATTCTCACATCTGTGCTAGCTCTTGGTTGATTTCAATTGGTTGCCTTCATATGGGTCCATTTTCCTGCTGTTTTGCATGCTTGATCATTCTTAGTTAGATGCCAGACCCTGTGTATTTTATCATGTTAAGTCCTCCATATTTTTGTATTCTTATAAATATTCTTCTTTTATTCTCAAGTTACTGTTTAGTTACTTTTAGGAAGATTGGTTCTTTCAGGTTCTGCTTTCAAAGTTTTTTAGGTAGGACTGGAATCATGCTAACTTTATGGGTAATAATCTCCACTACTAAGCCAAGATCATTCTATTCTCTTTACTCAGTTACCTGCAGGTAGGAACAGATACCTTTGTTAGTGCTAGGAACCTTATCCTAAGTAATTATTTAAAAGAACACTAGATGCATAAATGTAATATGTGTACAAAAGCTTAGGGGAGTCATTTTAGAAATAAAGAAGTGTGTGTATTTTTTTGTATTTTGTGAAATATAGAAGGATTAAAATTAAAAACTATATTTGAATTTTAGAGATTTTTTTTAATCCTTGGATTTCTTCTATATTTTTACTAAAGTTTATACTTTATCAATGTACCGTGCTCATTTCTGCTAATTTGTGGTAAACAAAGCTTTAGAAATGCAACACCCAATGCTTTGTTTATTTGAAAAAAACACTAAATATTCTTATTCCTATAATATTTCAACATATATCACATATATTTTCTAATTATACAGTTTAACATTTTTTTATCCTGGGGATAAGGAGCTATTAATAACATAGGATAAATGATCTCATTATTAGAGTCTCCTGGCAATAAAACTATATAGGCTTTCACAATGTAAAAACAGGAAAATTAATTTTCCTCATATATTTTGGTAAAATTTAACTTTGGAAGCTGTAATGAACCTGACCAAATTGTTTTATAATGCTTGTGAAGCTTTGTAAAATGTGGAATATTTAATAAAATATATGCATTTAATATATTGAAAATATGTCAACCATAATAGGATTGTGAGCTTTCATTTTATTGTAGAAAATAAATGAAAACACACCTGCTTTAAGGTTGTATTAAAAATATGTTAGTAGGCAATTACTTGATGACAGATACAATTTATTATTAGATTGGTGCAAAAGTAATTTCAGTTTTGCATTGTTGAAATTTGCCATTTGATATTGGAATACATTCTTAAATAAATGTAATTATGTTATACATCATTTTAATACACATTTCTCATCTTATTTGTTTATATTTTTGCTAATGACTCAACACTTCCTGTTTATTTTATATTTATTTTAGGCTAGGGAAATTATGTTAGACAGAAAGCAATTTGAGTGATTTGAGTTCAAAATGGGTCAGAAAGCGGCAACATCAACAACATGTTTGTCCCACGAACTGCTAAGGAACATACGGTGCAGTGGTGGTTCAAGAAGCTTTGCAAAGGAGACGAGAGCCTTGAACATGAGGAGCATAGTGGCCGACCAGAGGAAGTTGACAACAACCAACTGAGAGCCATCATCAAAGCTGATCCACTTACAATGGCACAAGAAGCTGCTGAAGAGCTCAATGTTGACCGTTCTATGGTCATTTGGCTTTTGAAGCAAATTGGAATGGAGAAAAAGCTCAATAAGTGGGTGCCTCAGGCTGACTGAAGATCAAAAAAATCATCCTTTGAGTGTTGTCTTCTCTTATTCTATGCAATAATGAACCATTTCTCAATCAGATTTTGACATACAATGAAAAGTGGATTTTATATGACAACCATTGACTATCAGCTCAGTGTTTAGACCAAGAAGAAGCTCCAAAGCACTTCCCAAAGCCAAATTTTTACTTAAAATGGTCTATTTGGTGGTCTGCTGCCTGTCTGATCCACTAAAGTTTTCTGAATCCCAGAGAAACCATTACCTGTGAGAAGTATGCTCAGCAAATGGATGAGATGCATTGACAACTGCAATGCCGCAGCCAGCATTGGTCAACTGAAGGGGCCAAGTTCTTCTCCATGGCAATGCCTGACCATGCATCACAAAACAAATGCTTCAAAATTTGAAGGAATTGGGTTGCAGAAGTTCCGCCTCACCCACTATACGCACCTGACTTCTCACCAACCAACTGCCACTTCTTCAAGTGTCTCAACAACTTTTTGCAGTGAAGATACTTCCACAACCAGCAGGAGACAGAAAATGCTTTCCAAGGGTTCATCAAATACTGAAGCATGGGTTTTTATGCTACGGGAATAAACAAACTTATTTCTCATTGGCAAAAGTGTGTTGATTTTAATGTTTCCTATTTTGTTTAAAAAGATGTGTTTGAGCCTAGTTACAGTGATTTAAAATTCACGGTCTGAATCGACAGTTACATTCTCACCAATAATACATTTATAATTATAACCAATAATGCATTTTCACCTGATAATAAATCTGACACCATTGTCTGACTCTGACAACTTAAAACTGAGGTAAATTAGGGACATCCAGACCACTGAAGGCTCACTCAGTGAAAAAGTCTTTAATTTAGCAGGCAAAATTAAAAATTGATATAAGAATATATGCATTTGTTAGGGGAAGTGTTAAAGTCATTCTTCCACTTAATAATAGAGAAAGGATTATGTCTGATTTTTCAATTACATTCTGGTCTCTGACAATGTACCATAAAGCTACTTTTGCTAATATCTAAGAATCTTTTAAGATTGAATTACTGATATTTCACTATTAAATTTTCAAATGCATTTATTACTTCAAGTGAAAAAATACTGTAATATTCTATAGCAGCTTTTATAATTAAAGATAAATGTGTCCATATTTTATTACTTTTCAAATATTATCAGATGTAGGAAGTTTATTTAAAATGGAAGAATTTAACCTAACAATATTGTTGAATATTTTAAAATGTGTTTAGTCATGTCTCAAGTTAGAAGAAGATGGGGAGCAATATATCTCTTGATCCAGAGCAGTGCACATGTCAAATAAGGGTGAGCTACCAGAGAGACATTACTTTGTCAACAAAGGTCCATCTAGTCAAGGCTATGGTTTTTCCAGGAGTTATGTAAGGATGTGAGAGTTGGACTATAAAGAAAGCTGAGCACAGAAGAATTGATGCTTTTGAACTGTGCTGTTGGAGAAGATTCTTGAGAGTCCCTTGGACTTAAAGGAGATTCAACCAGTCCATTCTAAAGGAAATCAGTCCTGAATGTTCACTGGAAGGACTGATGTTGAAGCTGAAGCTCCAATACTTTGGCCACCTGACGTGAAGAGCTGACTGATTGGAAAAGACCCTGATGTTGGGAAAGATTGAAGACAGGAGAAGAAGGGGATGACAGAGGATGAGATGGTTAGATGACATCACCAACTCAATGGACATGAGTTTGGGTAAACTCCGGGAGTTGGTGATGGACAGGGAAGCCTGACGTGCTGCGGTTTGTGGGGTCGCAAAAAGTTGAACTAAGCAACTGAACTGACTGATTGACTGACCAGCACCTGTGCAGTTGAATTGTCCCCTTTTCCTTGATTAAATTAGTATGGCTGATACTAGAAATTTCCATTTATTTCTACCATTTTTTCCTTTAGCTCCTTTCCTCAACTTTGACCAATCTTTGTTTATTTTAGTTGATTACTTTTTTGAGGGTTTCAAGATATTAACAAGAAGATAAATTACTGGACATGATTCACCACAGTGACTTGAATTCTCAGAAATCTTGAAATACTGAATACACAATTTTTCCAAGATATAGAATGATTTAAACGTTATTATTTCCATTTTAGCAGGTGGCAGAGAATTGATTAAACATTTTGGCAAAATTGTCTGTGAATTCAGTCCAACTCTTCCTGGTGGCTATCATGATAGAAGTGGCCTAGCCACTAAGAGTTGAGTTCAGTTTTTAGTTGTTTCAGTATCCCAAAATAGTATTCCATTGAAGGAGCAAGGAGAGAGGATGTTGAAGTACAGAGAATTTTTTCTTTATCACAAATACTATGTCTATTCATCTTTACATAGACAAGTGAGATGAGCAGAAATGATCCTATAGGTTTTTTTCAACTCCTTGCTTTTAGAGAACTGGTTAGTTATAGGTATGTGCTATGTTTAGTCCATGTCCTACTCTTTGTGATCTTATAGACTGTAGCCTGCCAAGCTCCTCTGTCCATGGGGATTCTCTAGGCAAGAATACTGGAGTGGGTTTCCCTGCCCTCCTCCACAGGATTTTCCCAACCCAGGCATTGAACACAGGGATCGATCACACATTGCAGGCAGATTCTTTACTGTCGGAGCCAGTTATAGGCAAAGGATATTCTAATATTTATGAGAAGAAAATAAACTTTGCTGTTTTACTAACAGTTATCTTTTCTCTCTTTTTTTCTCCTTCACAGACCACCACTATGCATCTATAATTTTGTACTTAAAGAAAGCAAGGAACTATTTCTCACTCCAAGCACATGCAAACCATAGGAGATATAAAATGCCTTCATCCATCAAATGTAACAGCTTGTTTGTGAATTGAAAAACTTGTAAATGGAAACAATGCAATTAGTATTTCTTTTAGATTGCCTTGTTCAATCTGAAATTTGTATATTTCTTCTTCTTGTATAAGTTTTTAAGAATCAAAGATATAGAATATTTTAAGATACATATGGTAAAGCATTCAAATATATTTTAAAGCTGTTTATTTCTGTTTACCTTAATCAAATGTTTCTCTTTGAATGTTTTCCTTTTTTATTATTAACAGATAACATGTCTTTAGGGAAAAAAAAGAAGCTTATTGCTTCAACACACTGTCTAAAGAGTATCATTCTCCACTTAGAATGCAGTAATGAAATAAATGAATGTTTAAAAACTGTAAATTTTGAGAAGTTCCTTGGATTCATGTAAATCCTGTAAACAGAAATATACCTGTTTAGTGATCCATTTGGCATTTTATATGAAAGTGCTGCACTCAGTATGCCAACAAATTTGGAAAACTCAGCAGTGATCACAGGACTGGAAAAGGTCAGTTTTCATTTCAGTCCCAAAGAAAGGCAATACCAAAGAATGCTAAACTACCACACAATTGCACTCATCTCACACGCTAGTAAAATAATGCTCAAAATTCTCCAAGCCAGGCTTCAGCAATACGTGAACAGTGAACTTCCAGATGTTCAGCTGGTTTTAGAAAAGGCAGAGGAACCAGAGATCAAGTTGCCAACATCCACTGGATCATGGAAAAAGTAAGAGAGTTCCAGAAAAACATCTATTTCTGCTTTCTTGACTATGCCAAAGCCTTTGACTGTGTGGATCACAATAAACTGTGGAAAATTCTGAGAGAGATGGGAATACCAGACCACTTGACCTGCCTCTTGAGAAATCTGTATGCAGGTCAGGAAGCAAGAGTTAGAACTGGACATGGAACAACAGACTGGTTCCAAATAGGAAAAGGAGTACGTCAAGGCTGTATATTGTCACCCTGCTTATTTCACTTCTATGCAGAGTACATAGTGAGAAATGCTGAGCTGGAAGAAGCACAAGCTGGAATCAAGATTGCAGGGAGATCAATAACCTCAGATATGCAGATGATACCACCCTTATGGCAGAAAGTGAAGAGGAACTAAAAAGCCTCTTGATGAAAGTGAAAGGGGAGAGTGAAAAGGTTGGCTTAAAGCTCAACATTCAGACAACTAAGATCATGGCATCTGGTCCCATCCCTTCATGGGAAATAGATGGGGAAACAGTGGAAATAGTTGCAGACTTTATTTTGGGGGGCTCCAAAATCACTGCAGATGGTGATTGCAGCCATGAAATGAAAAGACACTTACTCCTTGGAAGGAAAGTTATGACCAACCTAGATAGCATATTGAAAAGCAGACATATTACTTTGCCAACAAAGGTCTGTCTAGTCAAAGCTGTGGTTTTTCCAGTGGTCATGTATGGATGTGAGAGCTGGACTGTCAAGAAAGCTGCACACCAAAGAATTGATGCTTTTGAACTATTTTGGAGAAGACTCTTGAGAGTTCCTTGGACTGCAAGAAGATCCAACCAGTCCATTCTAAAGCAGATCAGTCCTGAGTGCTCTTTGGAAGGATGATGCTAAAGCTGAAACTCCAGTCTTTGGCCACCTCATGTGAAGAGTTGACTCATTGGAAAAGACCTTGATGCTTGGAGGGATTGGGGGCAAGAGGAGAAGGGGACGACAGAGGGTGAGATGGCTGGATGGCATCACTGACTCGACGGATGTGAGTTTGAGTGAACTCCAGGAGTTGGTGATGGACAGGGAGGTCTGGTGTACTGGGATTCACTGGGTCTCAAAGAGTCGGACACGACTGAGTGACCGAACTGAATTGAACTGAATGCTTTGTAAATAAAGGCTTTGTTTCTTGGAGCACAATAATCTATGGCCCATAATCGTTAATGTCAGATCTGGGGTCTACCACTTACTCACTTACTAATGGTGTGATCATGAATAACAAAATTTACCTCACCATATATCAGGCACCTAAAAATATCTGTGAATATTGATTCAACACTTTGACTAGTGTCTGCTCATAATGATAATAGAAATGGTAACAGCTAACATATGCATCACTGTATTCTTGGCCCAGTTTAATACTGGGCTAATTTAATCCCTAAAGAACCTTCTGAGATTGGCTTTATTATCTCTACTGATGAATAAACCGAGACATAGAAATGTTAACTAACCTACCCAGGATTGTGTACAAAACCAAAATTGAAACCTAAGTCTCTTGAGTCTGTGGTTTTTAACCCCTATTCATGTTTCTGCAGGCTTCCCTGGTGGATCAGTTGGTAAAGAATCAGCCTGCAATGCAGGAGACCTGGATTCGATCCCTGAGTTGGGAAGATCCCCTGGAGGAGGGCATGACAACCTACTCCAGTATTACTGCCTGGAGAATCCCCATGAATAGAGTCGTTGGGGTCACAAAGAGTCAGATATGACTGAGTGACTTTCACATGTTTCTCCAAAGTTCAATACATGTTAATTGTGATGTTTATAAATGATCAGTTTCGAAATACAGTCATCCCTAATTATCCTTGGGGGATTGGTTCCAGGACCCACCACAGACACCAAAATCCACTGATGTTCGCATCCATAGTTGGTTCTCGTTATCTGTGGTTCCACATGCATGGATTCAACCGAGCACAGATTACATAGTGCTATAGTATATATTGGGAGAAAAAACCCTCTGTATGTGGAACCCATGCATTTCAAACCTATGTTGCTCAAGAGTCATTGGTAATAATATAAATGTCCTTGGCATTCTCCAATTTACCCATTCAGTCCAAGAATTCCTGGTCCTCAGCTCCCTCTCACTTGTGTCTGAAAGCTCCCAAGATTTGTTTTATGTGTGTTTCTAAACTAATCTGTCAACTATAGTCACAGTCTCTATGCTTTTGGTTTTCTGCTATATTAGTTTGCTGGAACTTTCATTTAAAAATCACTGATAGGATGGCTTAAACAACGCAATTTATTTTCTTACAGTTCTGCAGGCTAGAAGTCCAAGGTCAAGGAGTTGGCAGGTCTGGTTTCCCCAAGGCCTCTCTCTTTAGTTGCAGATGGCCACTTCCTTGCTGTGTCCTAACGTCGTCTTTCCTCTGTGCTTGGTGTCTCTTTTGTGTGTCTTGATTTCCTTTTCTTATAAGTATTAATAATATCACTTACATGTAACACTGTATTCTTGCTACAGTTTAATACTTTAAACATATGTATACATATATATTTATATGCATTTATTGATGTGTGTATATATGTATATATCAATTATCATATATCAATTCATTTAATCCCCTACAAAAATCCTATGAGATTAGCCTTTTCATCTCCACTGATACAGAAATGGAGGCCATAGAAATGTTGACTTAACTTACCCAGGATTTCATACAAAATTAGAATTGACTGGTATCCTTATGAGATTACAGCCTACTCTAATGAGCTCATTTTAATTTAATCACCTCTTTAAAGACCCTGTCTCTAAATAAAGTCACATTCTGAGGTACTGGGAATTCATCTCGGAGAAGGCAATGGCACCCCACTCCAGTACTCCTGCCTGGAAAATCCCATGGACGGAGAAGCCTGGTAGGCTGCAGTCCATGGGGTCGCTGAGGGTCAGACAGACTGAGCGACTTCACTTTCTCTTTTTACTTTCATGCATTGGAGAAGGAAATGGCAACTCACTCCAGTGTTCTTGCCTGGAGAATCCCAGGGATGGGGGGCCTGGTGGGCTGCCATCTATGGGGTCACACAGAGTTGGACACGACTGAAGTGACTTAGCAGCAGCAGCAGGGAATTCATCTCATAATAGTGTCCATCACTCATTAGCACCACAGTGATTGTTGCTGTTGTTCAATTGCCCAGTTGTGTCCAGCTCTTTGTGACCCCACAGACTGCAGCATGGCTGGCCCTTCCTGTCCCTCACCATCTCCTGGAGGAGTTTTTCCTAGTTCATGGTCATTGCATGGGTGATGGCGTCCAGCCAACTCATCATCTGATGCCCTCTTCTCCTTCTGCCTTCGACCTTTTCCAACATCAGGGACTTTTCCAGTGAATCATCTGTGAGCAACAGGTAAACAAAATGCTGGAGCTTCGACTTCAGCATCAGTCCTTCCAGTGAATATTCAGGTTGATCTCCCTTAAGATTGACTGGTTTGACCTCCTTGCTCTCCAAGAGACTTCGGGAGTCTTCTCCAGCACCACAGTTCAAAGGCCTCAATTCTTTGATGTTCTTCCCTCTTTAAGGTCCAGCTCTCACAACAGTATATGACCACTTGGAAGACTTGACTATATGGACCTTTGTCGGCAGAGTAATGTCTCTGCTTTTCAACACACTGTCTAGGTTTGTCATCATTTTCCTGCCGAGAAGCAATCGTCTTCTGATTTCATGGCTGCAGTCACCACCTGCAGTGATTTTGGAGTCCAAGAGAAAGAAATATGTCACTACTTCCACCTCCCCCCCTTCTATTTGCCATGAAGTAATGGGGCTGAATGCCATGATCTTAGTTTTTTTTAATATTTAGTCTTAAACTGGCTCTTTCACTCTCATTCACCATAATCAAGAGGATGTTGAGTCCCTCTTCACTTTCTGCTGTTAGGGTGGTATCATCTGCATATCTGAGGTTGTTTATGTTTCTCCCACCTTCTTGATTCTGGCTTGTAACTCATCCAGCCTGGCATTCCTCATGATGTGCTCAGGGTATAGGTTAAACAAACAGGGTGACAGCAGACAGCCTTGTACTTTTTTCTCGATTTTGAACCAATCAGTTGTTCTGTACAGGGTTCTAACTGTTGCTTCTTGACCTGCATCCAGGTTTCTCAAGAGACAGGTAAGATGGTCTGGTATTCCCATCTCTCTAAAAGTTTTCCACAGTTTTTCATGGTCCACAAAGGTGTTAACGTAGTCAATGAAACTGAGATAGATGTTTTTCTGACATCCCCTTGCTTTCTCTATAGTTCAGTGAATGTTGGCAATTTGATTTCTAGTTCCTCTTCCTTTTCTAAACCCAGTTTGGATATCTGGAAGTTCTTGTTCTGCATAATGCTGAAGCCAACTTGCAAGATTTTAAGCATAACCTTACTAGCCTGGGAGATGAATGCAATTGTCTGATGGTTAGCATATTCTTTAGTACTATCCTTCTTGGGAACTGGGATGCTGCTGCTAAGTCACTTCAGTCGTGTCCAACTCTGTGCAACCCCATAGAAGGCAGCCCACCAGGCTTCCCCATCCCTGGGATTCTCCAGGCAAGAACACTGGAGTGGGTTGCCATTTCCTTCTGCAATGCATGAAAGTGAAAGTGAAGTCAGTCAGTCATGTCCGACTCTAGTGACCTCATGGACTGCAGCCTACCAGGCTCCTCTGTCCATGAGATTTTCCAGGCAAGAGTACTGGAGTGGGGTGCCATTGCCTTCTCCAGGGAACTGGAATGAAGATTGGCCTTTTCCAGTCCTGTGGCCACTGCTGGGTCTTCCACATTTGTTGATGTAATGAACGCAAAACTTTGATGGCATCCTCCTTTAGAGATTTGAATAGTTCTGCTGGAATTTCTTCACATCCATTAGCTTTATTAACTGTTGGGCTTCTTAAAGCCCACTTGACTTCATACTCCAGAATGTCTGGTTCTGGGTGACTAACCACACCATTGTAGTAGTCAGGTTCATTAAGGCCTTTTATACAGTTCTTTCATGTTTTCTTGGAGAAGGAAATGGCAGCCAACTCCAATACTCTTGCCTGGAAAATTCCACGAATGGAGGAGCCTGGTGGGCTACAATCCATGGGGTTGCAAAGAGTTGGACATGACTGAGGGACTTCACCTTCACCTTTCATGTATTCTTTCTATCTCTTCTTGATCTCTTCAGCATTTTTCCCTTTCATGGATCACTTGTGTTGGTGAAGGGGCTTGCGTAACTCAATGAAGCTAAGAGCCATGCCATGCAGGGCCACCCAAGATGGACGGGTCATAGCAGAGAGTTCTGACAAAATATGATACACTGGAGGAGGAAATGGCAAACCACCCCAGTATACTTGCTGTGAGAATCTCATGAACTGTATGAAAGACCAGAATGATAATCTTTGTCTAATGTAGCATTTGAAAGTGAATTGGGACCCTTATTGATACATACCTGAAAAACTGATATGTCAAGACTCGATATATTAGAAATGTGTTCCAGGCAGAAACTTGGAGAAGGCTTTCCACATTTGGCTTAGGGATTTTAGCAGTCTCCCTGCATCTCTACTGTCGGACTTTCCTTCTTCAGTGTCTGCCTCAGCTGTTTGGTCCCTAGGCCTCTGACTCCAATCAATAGAAACACATTCTCTTCTCTCTCCTTTCTGACACTTAGGCATTGGCTCACAAAATTCCCATATTCTAAAACAAAACTAGAAACCCTTTTGTAATTTCACTTTTCCAATACCCCTCAATTAGTTTTCCAGATAGCCCCAGAAATTCTAAATCTTAGTTTGTGATATTAATGACATTTAAATTTAAATAAAGAGCATTAGAGATATCTTCCTAGGGGGAGAATTCCTTTTCCAGTATTTGAGACTGCTGGGGACTTTGGATAACAGAGAAACAGTACCTGAGCTGTCTCATAGCTCATTAAAGGACCCTGTAACTCTCATAACAAAATTTCCTTATCATAGGTGATTGGATCCTTCAAGGATAACTTGAAGATATAAACTTATGAATGTTTATAGGTTTCCATACTGCAATATCTGGGAGAAATATCAACAGCCTCAGATATGCAGATGATACCACTTTAACGGCAGAAAGTTAAGAGGAATTAATGAGCCTCTTGATGAAGATGAAAGAGGGGAGTGAAAAAGCTGGCTTAAAACTCAATATTCAAAAAACAGATCATGGCATCTGGTCCTATCATTTCAGGGCAATCAGACAGGGAAAATGTGGAAACAGTGTCAGATTTCATTTTTTTTAGCTCCAAAATGAACGTGGATGGTGACTTCAGCCATGAAATTAAAATACACTGCTTGGAAGAAAAGCTATGTCAAACCTAAACAGCGTTTTAAAAAGCAGAGACATCATTTTGCCAACAAAGGTCCATATAGTTAAAGCTGTGGTTTTCCAGCAGTCATTACAGATGTGAGGGTTGGGTCACAAAGAAGGTTGAGTGCTGAAGAATTGATGCTTTTGAACTGTGGTACTGGAGAAGACTCTTGAGAGTCTTTGGACTGCCAGGGTCAAACCAGTCAATCCTAAAGGAAGTCAATACTGAATATTCATTAGAAGGACTGATGCTGAAGCTGAGGCTCCAATACTTTGGCCACATGATGGGAAGAGCTGACTCATTGGAAAAGACCCTCATGCTGGGAAAGATTGATAGCAAGAGGAGAGGGGGACAGCAGGGGACGAGATGGTTGGATGGCATCATTAACTCAATGGATATAAGTTTGAGCAAACTACAGGAGATAGTGAAGGACAGAGAAGCCTGGCGTGCTGCAGTTCATGGAGTCGTAAAGAGTCAGACACGGCTTAGCAACTGAACAACAACAATACTGCAATATCTTCTCCAGTGTCCTAATTCCCTCTACTTTTTTTTTTTTTTTCATGATGAACAATGAAAGGAAGACTTTGGAACTCGTCTTGGGAATGAGAGGAAGTAAACTCCTCTGACCCACAAGTTCATTGTCTTCAAACAATGTTTTTAATCACATTTTCCCCCAAATTTGTAGAAATCATAGATCAAAAATAGAGTGAGAGGGAAAAGTGCAGTTTCTGGAGGACTGATGAAGCACAGATGTTTTATAGCAATCATGTACGACAACAGAAAGAACAGATAGCCATTATGCACAAAATGGGTTACACCAGGCTACTTTGAAGAAACTCTCTCTGGGTCAGATACAGAAAGCTGCAGAGAGGCACAATTATGTAGCAATGCTTATAATCAGCTATAATCATGTAAGTGTTGTTGTGGGTCATAACATCTATGCATCAATCCTGCTTTTTCACATAATAATGATAACAGTAACAACAAATACGTAATGAGTAATTACGATGTGCCAATCTCTGTTTTAAGTCTTTGACTTTCAATATTTCATTTAGTCCTTACAAATGCCTCATCCAGTATGTAGCTTTTTCACCTTCTGTGACAGAGGGGAGAAGTGGAGCAGAAAATCTTTGAGACTATTTCTTTCAATACCTGAAAGATATGTTTGTTGTGTTTTGATAGTTATCTATTTGGTATATATTAGGCATTCTGCAAATGCTTGCAAATGAATCAAGGGATGGATGGGTGAATAGGAAATCAGTTCCTTTGGATAAAAAGCACAGGACAAAAGGCAGACCCCTGGCCCTGAGAAACCGTAATGTGGTTAGTGAGTGCCTGCCAATAGCCTTGGAGCAGTAACCTGGATACATCCTGGTAAGTCCTCAGACACATGTGCTGGTTTTCTGTTCTGTGCTGTCAGGATTTGAGGATGAAGACACTGCTAACAGTTACCAAATACCTGAAATTTTACCCGAGATAATATAACCTGCCTCTCCAGGTGGCATAAACAACATTGTCAGAGAACATTTGGGGATGACGTTGGCATTATGAAATGTAGGACTTCAAAGCACAGATAACATTTTCATTCATGATTTCTTTTTTCCCTATGAACATGTGTTACATGAAAAAAGAAGGAAATATGGGAGGTGAACAGCTGGTTATGCAGATGGTGTTGATGAGTTGAATTTGGATTTCTGTACCATGACTTAAGTTTCTGGAATGTAGGTTCTTGGCTAGGGGTAGGATAATATATCTCATAGGGACATGGAAGAACGTGTTTGCACATAGACTAGCAGTCATGATTAAAGTGCTTTCACTGGAACATAACATTGCAGGAAGTGTTTGAAGATTCAAAGCAACAGATTACTCACCCAGATTCACCAGGGCCCTACTGAATATTCTTCCAGATTTCCTATGGATTCCTGGCAGTGCCTTACAGTTCTTAACTCAAGTTTGCCCTCCCAAATTCCTTCCCACTTCGGCCCTTTCTTGGCCTTTTCTGTTGTTAACTTATATCTCCCAAACTCATTCCTCACTTTGCTTTTGCTCCTCCTCTGCTTCTTAAAGGTGATATTTCATGTCTCTGTTAAGGCACTTTGCTTACTTGTTTGTGTCCACCACTAAAACATAATCTTGAGAGTAAGAAATTTTGTGTGATATACATATTTTTGTATTTTCAGGGTCTAGATAAATGCCTGGACTATTCCAGGGGCTCCAAAAACATTTGTTAAATGATAAATACAAAATTAAAAAAATTAAGCAGCCTCTTTTTTGGCTTAGCTGTGGACGAGTGGGCAGATACCAGTGACTGCTGGCTATTTAGAAGAACAAAATGTTTCAAGTGGTTCTGGTTTGAGATCAGAGAGCTCTCACAGTACAGCAAATTTAAGATTTTCTTTGTCTTACATTATTTTCTAAGAATGTAGTAAAACCAGATATGATTTTCATATTAGATGATTTTAGTCAAGACAGATATAGTACTGAAGAAAAATTTGCATTTATAATTAAATTTGAAACTTCTTTTACATATATTGTTAAAGCATTAAAATGTTAACATTCTAAACACAGATGAATTATAAATTTAAGGTTTTTCCTTAATAATTCTCTGGGAAAATAAACAATTTGAAGATTAAAAAAATAAAGTCTACTGCAGGCATAGATTCTGAAATCATTGAAACTTTGTCAGTGGAACTTGTCATCAGTGTTCAAAGCATTCTTGTTACGCTTTAATATTGAATGTTATGTTTCTTTTAACACTGGGTAGGAGAAATGTTTAGTTACAAAAATGTCTATGGAACGAACATGCAAATATGAGTTTAGCCATAAAACCTTGTGATGAACAAATGTTTGAGAGAAAACAATGCAGTGCCTCTCTCACCATCACTGTGTTTTTCCCTGAAATCTCATCTTACAAAATCAGCTACAGAAGGACGTTGGGCATCCTTCAGGACCTTCATGTCTTGAGCAGTTCTGAATGCATTTCGCAGGACCAGAGTATCTGGGGTTCTGACTTTGTTGGAAGATGGCTCCTGCAACAGGGATGTGGTGCTCAAGAGTGGTTTCAAATACAAGCCTGGGCAATAGTCTTCCTGAGTTCAAGTCTTGGATCTACCATTTGCCATCTGGGCGTTTTTCACCTGACTATTTAAGTCCCCTGTGTCGCAGTTTCCTTAACTGAGAAGTAGTATTAATCATACGTTCTTCACAGGGTTGGTGTGAGGATTAAATAAGTAAAATGTCTAGAACACAATGACAGAATTCACAGAGCTATTGTAATTATTACAACTACTTCCTGTATGCACAGTAGAGACCAGAAGCAGGACACTGGTCATTGGTGTTAGCTACTGCAGGAGCTATGGAGTAGAGGTCAGTGTATGTCAGGGTAAGATTGTGCTCAGACATCACTGAAAGCTGGTCCTTTGGCTTTGTCATAAGCGAGGTGGTCTCAATTTGAATATTGCCTGAAAATTTTATTAAGACTTAAAATTTTAAAAGCAGTTCAAGCTTCACAGTAAAACTGAGAGGAAGGTACAGAGATTTTCCACATGCTCCCTGCTCATGGACTTACAGAGCCAACGGCATTATCAACACACCCCGCCAGAGTGGAACATTTGCCACAGTTGATGAATCCGCATTGACACATCATAAACGCCAAAAGCCTGTAGCTTACATAGTGGTTCAATCTTAGCATTGTACAGTTTATGTTTGGGAAAATTCCATGGCTGTACCTTTTCCAGAATGCTATATAGTTGGAATCATACAGTATGTAGCTTTTCGGGTTGGCTTTTCCCTCAGTTATATGCATTCATGTTTCCTCTACGTGTTTTCATAGCTTGGTAGCTCATTTCCTCTTAGTGCCAAAAAATATTCTATTGTCTGAATATATCACAGTTTATTTATCCATTCACCTACTGAGGGACATCTTGGTGGCTTCCAAGTTTTGGCAACTATGAATAAAACTGTTATAAACATCCACATGTAGGTTTATGCGTAGACATAAGTTTTCTGTTCTTTTGAGTAAATATCAAGGAGCACAATTGCCGGATCATATGGTAAGAGTGTGTTTAGTTTTGTAAGAAAACCATAAAACTGCCGTCTGAAGTGGCTGTACCAATTTGCATTGCTACTGGTAATGAATGAGAGTTCCTGTTGCTACACATCTTACCAGCATCTGGTGTTGTCAGTGTTCTGGATTTGGGCCATTCTTATAGTTGTGTCGGGCTTCCCTGATGGCTCAGAGGTGAAAGCGTCTGCCCGCAATGCGGGAGACCTGGGTTCAATCCCTGGGTCAGGAAGATCCCCTGGAGAAGGAAATGGCAACTCACTCCAGTACTCTTGCCTAGAGAATCCCATGGACGGAGAAGATTGGTGGGCTACAGTCCATGGGTCTGCAAAGAGTCGGACACGACTAACCGACTTCACTTTCACTTTCTATAGATGTTAGTAAAATCTCATCATTGTGTCAATTTAAATCTTTCTGATGACATATGATGTTGAGCATTTTCAGTACCTTTATTTGTCACCCTTGTATCTTCTTTGGTGAGGTGTCAAGGTCTTTCCCCCATATTTTCTTATTGTTGAGTTTTAAGAGTTCTCTGTATATTTTGGATAAGTCTTTTATCAGATGTGTCTTTTGTAAATATTTTCTCCCAGCCTGTGGTTTATTTTCTCATTCTCTTGGCATTGTCTTTTGAAGAACAGAGTTTTTAATTTTAATGAAGTCCAGCTTATCAGTGACTTCTTTCATGGATCATACCTTTGGAGTAATGGACATGAAAAAGTTCATCTAGGTTTCTTCTATGTATCTTGGAGGAGTATAATAGCTTTGCATTTTACTTCTAGGTCTGTAATCCATTTTGAGTTAATTTTTGTGAAGGGTAAGGTTTTTGTCTAAATTCATTCTTTTGTATGTTGATGTCCAAATGTCCCAGTACTGTTGTTGAAAAATTGACCTTTGCTCATTGTATTGCCTTTGCTCCTCTGACAAGGATCTGTAGACTATATTTAAGTGGCTCTGTTTCTGGGATGTCTATCCTGTTCCCTCAATATAGTTGTCCATCCTTTCACTGCACCACCTCGATTACTGTAGATTTATAGCAAGTCTTTGCTTCCCTTGTGGCTCAGCTGGTAAAGAATCCACCTGCAATGCAGGAGACCTTGGTTCTATGCCTGGATTGGGAAGATTCCCTGGAGAAGGGAAAGACTACCCACTCCAGTATTCTGGCCTGGAGAATTCCATGGACTATATAGTCCATGGGCCTCAAAGAGTCAGACAAGACTGAGCAACTTTCACTTTCACTTCACACTTTCATAGTAAGTCTGACAGTAGAGCAGTCAGTCCTCCAATGCTGTCCATTTCCTTCATTATTGTACTAGCTATTCCTTGAAACAAGTTTGAGAGAGTATACCCCTTATGACTTATATTTTTCAGCTTTAAAATACTTGGAAACACTCATGTGTTCATCATGTACCTGTCCAAAAGGAATGAGATTAATGTGTATTTGACAACGAGCCTTGCTCAAGTAGGACAGGTATTTGGAACATAGAAAAGAGAATAATTTGAATTCTTAGACTCAACGAAGTTATATTAGGAAAGCTACCTGGTTGAACACATGTCATACCCCATGATTATTGCAGAAATGATGATGATTCTGAGGGCTGGTATGGAACAGAGGCTGAGTATCAGCTGCAGTGGAGGTGTATGAGGGTTTGACTGGATAAAGATGATATTGGTTCCTGATGGATGTTTAGAGACTAGCTCATGTAAAGAGGGAGCTACAGAGAATGTAGCTTTTTATAGATGTTGAATATGAGGAGAAGAACAGATGTGACACATGTAGGTCAAATTATATGAAGTTGTGTATGTTGTGGAAAGGAGTTATTCTAGTCAGGAGCTATTTAAGATTACCAAGTGAGAACAGGGCATGAGCATACTTGTGTTTTTAAAAAGAGATAGCTCTCAAATGCCTAATTGGAGAGGATGTTACCAACCCCTCTGCTAGTGTCCTGAGCATACCAAGGCAGGATAATAAAAAGAGACATTAGGTAAACAAGTGGAATAAGATGGAGAGACTCAGCACAGAGATGCACCTGAGTTTTGCCTCAAAAGCCTGGCAAAAACAAAGGAAAAGTTCATATGTTGTGTAGACGTGGCCCTTTAATGTGATGTAATTTTCTTCATCCTTTCTCTAAAACATGTTGAGACCCCCTTTTGAGCTCCAAAGGGAAAACTTAGTAAGAGTCCAATTAAATGTCCTCAAATGTAATGAGTAAAAACATGAGAAATGATTAAGGATTGCTGCATACCATCCACTTGAAAACTGTATGGGTTTTAATCTGAAAGAGCACATAGGCTTTTTTTTTCCCTGACAATAGCAGGGACTCGAGGAACATGGCAGATTGAGTTGACTTACATAATAAAGTCTGGATGGGACCTGCTATTTGAAGGGCTACTAATAGTAGTGGTTTGAAAAGCCATGCCTGCCCAATGTAGAGATCCCAAAGGAGTTAGAACTATACTCTCTAGGTCAAAATTGCATCATATCTCTGCAATTCCTTTTCCAGAACAGGGTAACTTTCATTTGCTCAGTTTTTGAAAGAAATCCTGATAAGGGTTTTAAGTGTTATTTTTATTTTCTCTTTCTTCCTATTAAAAAATCACACACACACACACACACTTATGTCCCTGTATGGGGAAAAGGAGGGTATTAGAGGCATTAGAGATCTCCCAAAGTTTCCCACTGAGAAGATGTGGTTTTTCATGTGAACAATATTAAATATGTAAATTGAATATAGAAGTTACACTGTACAGAAAAGTTAAATATCTAAGATTTATGATTATACACATTATGTAGAATGACATGCTGATTTAGAAATTCTCACATTTTATGAACAATTTACCCAAGCTCTTCACATGCAGTTTTACATAAATATATCTTTTAAATCAATTAGGCCCTCTTTAAAGTTACCTAACAGAGTTTTCTAGGCCATAGTTTTTCTGTCTTATCTAAGTCATATAAACTGCAGAACTTTTGGAACCTGTACGTAATGTTATAGGGACTTTCTTATCGTTCATTTAAGGGTTTCTTTCTCAATATGATAAAGAATAAAAGTGCACTAGAAGGTCATATATTTAGAATTCTTGCTCCAGAGACAAAACTATTACCAATTTCTTATATATCCAGCTATCTTGTATCTGGAGTTAAAACTAATTTCAATAATCATGAAGTGCCATGTTAAATTGCAATTTTGATTTACACTATTAGGGTTAATTATCAAGTCTTTGGTAAAATTAATTTACTCCTCTTTTGACTCTGAGAGGGCCCCAAATTTTTTCCAAATGAGTCTTCCAAAGAAGTCACATCTTTTAGGCCCACATGACCAGTCCTTGGCTATGGGCTGTCCATGGGAAGGGGCTGTGAACTTAGATGAGATCATTTTGTTTATCTGGGGACATTATTGCAAGGAGTCAGCTGTCAATACTCCCATAAGCAAGAAGAATGGTGCCCTAGTCCTGAAGATGGCATGAGACAGCAGAGCATAGCCTTGGGGAGCAGGGCATGGGGGATGGGTGGTGGGTAGGCATTTAGTGCTTAGCCATCTGTCCACACAGTCTGCTGGCTTTTCTTCGTCCATTCCTGTATGAGACATTTAGGACAACCAGCTCAGGTTATCATACCTGGAGTGCAAAAATCCTCCATGAATCACCCCATGGCCTCTTCCACCTACCCCTTCTACCTTGATGCTTCTAAATTCTACATAAGGATTTAAGATGTCAAAAGACAGAAAGAGCTGCAGGCTTTTATTTTTTTCCATGAAATTCTTCCTTCTTTGCTATTTGTCTAAATCAGTGAGCCCAAATAGTTTTGCTCCTAAAGTTGGGGAAAAAGACCTAAACCAGGAGATAGGTACCATTCACCAGTGATGTTTACTGATTAACTGATTCTTTAATCTGGAGGTGACATTTACGGTTACAGTAAAATATATGATAAATTAATAAGTTATATGATGTGTGCCACTGATACATGATCTAGAGTGAAATTTATTTATTTATTTTTAAACAGAAGAGTGGTTTACCAATGTTAGAAATATATCCATTAGGTAAGTTAAATAATGAGAGAAGTTTAAACCTTTAGTTCCCTGGAACATCTATGTAATCAGAACTATCCATTATCCAAAATTTCCATATAAACAAATATTTTTAAAATATCCCCAAATACAATCAAGTTTTATTTCTTTTTACTACTACTATGAATTGATTTTTAAAGGGTATAAGGTCAAGTTTTACCAACGAAACATACAACACATTGTCACAAGAGGGCAGCCTCTTAACATGGATTGTCCCTCAATCTGAAGCCATTCCTTGATAATTTAAGACAGTTACTTTAATCCATGTAACTAAATAATGATAAAACAATACAAAATATTCAAGCAGATATTTTGCATTGTGCATGTTTTGTTTTGTATCATTACTAATAAAAATATTTAAAACCCACAAGGAAAATAAGAACTGAATTGTTTCATGTAGAAAGAAGGGTTTATATAGGTTGTATCTTTTAAATATCAACTGAAGGTCAGTGGCTGGGTTGAGTGCACCAAAATCTCATGTGATCAAATGCGAAATTCTCCTCTGAGCTACCCAAAATTCTAACCAAGAAAGGGCAAGCTGGAAGGATCCAGACTGATATATTACCCGCAGGCAAATGGATGTTAGTGGGTGTATGTTTCTAATTTTTATCTTAGAAACTGCCTAAAGACACAGTGCTATTTGGACATATTGATACCAAGCACACTTTCTTGGTGGATGGCTGGTCTTGTTTGTAAGACATAGAGAGGGCACCCTCAGATCAGCAGTGTCATGTCTCTCCCAGGCTGTCTGCTCTGTCCGAAGCTGACCAGTTAATTCTCTCAAAGTCAGTGTTCTTTTCAGGAGAATCCCACAGTTCTATAAATGTCCATCTTGCCCCAACTTGCTCCAATTTGGGCTTCTTAGAGAACCGGAAACCCTCCCAGCCAACTGTGGTTTTACAAGCCCTCCAGGTAACTCTGATTGAAAACTACTGGAAGCTGCTGGCAGACAGCAAGAAAGACCAAATAGCCCTGTGGCGTTTAAAGACTGAATGAGTTTTTAGCCTTAAAATCTTCTATCCTTAGCCTCAATTCTTTGGCGAATCCTTTGCTGAAAGATTGAATCTTTTGAACTGTGGTGTTGGAGAAGACTCTTGAGAGTCCCTTGGACTGTAAGGAGATCAAACCAGTCAATCCTAAAGGAGATCAATCCTGAATAATCTTTGGAAGGACTGATGCTGAAGTGGAAGTTCTAGTACTTTGGCCACCTGATGCAAAGATCTGACTCATTGGAAAAGACCCTGATGCTGGGAAAGATTGAAGGCAGGAGAAAAAGGGGACAACAGAGAATGAGATGGTTGGATGGCATCACCGACTTGATGGACACGAGTTTGAGCAAGCTCCAGGAGTTGGTGATGGACAGGGAAGCCTGGTGTGCTGCAGTTGATGGGGTCGCAGAGAGTCAGACACTATTGAGCTACTAAACTGAACAGATCCATAGCCTGGTCTCTGCTGCTAATACACACTTGTCTGCAGGTTTTCTCTCTTTCCCTGTCTCTAGGACCAGTCCAGGGATTTTATTTCTGCACCATCTCTGACAGTTATGGAGTTTTCCCATGATGTTCTTAGGCTGCCCCATTTATTTCCAGTCTTCTTCTCTTCCTCTCTACCACTTTCTACCTTATAATTATCTGAATAATTTAGCAAGTAAGTTTCTGTCCCCAAAGAATCTATATTCCTGCACTCATGTTTTGGTAATTGGCTTAGTAGTCCAGTCATTCTCACTGCCTGGAGGCCCAGCAGAAAGCCTTCTGCCTTGGCTGCTTCTAAATTGTTAATTATACATCTTCGTAGGGTCTAATTTTATTCTAAAGCTGGATCTCTGCTTTTTTCCTGCATGTTTCACTCAGTCTAAAGGTCTAAACTCTTTCTGAATTTCAAGTATTGACTACTTTGAATGTCGTTTTGTGGGAGACAGACTTTTTCATCTGAGACACTGTTGCTAATCCACTTTTCCTGGATGTAATTGATTAGTTTACTCTGTATCATTTTCCAGTAGAGAGGACCTTCTTTCCCAAACTCTGGAAGTGTACATGCTGTCACTCAATTGCGTCAGACTCTTTTCGATCTTATGGACTGTAGCCCACTAGGCTCCTCTGTTCATGGAATTCTGCAGGCAAGAATACTGGAGTAGGTTGTCATTTTCTCCTCCAGGGGGATCTTCCTGACTCAGGGATCTTAACTCAAGTCTCTTGTGTCTCCTGCTTTGGCAAACAGATTCTTTACCACTGTGTCCCCTGGGAATCCAACTCTGAAGGTGGGGAGGCTTGGAGGGGGCTGTCTATCTAGTAGCAGGTAACCTACCTCTTGTGCGGACTTTATGTCAGAGCAAGGCCCTTCCCTCCTTACCTACCTTGTCTCTCAGTAACTAGATCTGCCCCACAAAATTCCAAGATAATGCTGAGTCTGCACAGTTCCTGGGGTTAATACAAACTGAAATAAGCCTGCCTTACATATGGAATTGTAGTGTAAAGGGGAGGGAAAGAATTATTTTTTTCTTTCCTGATAGATCTTTAATTGTTCAACTATACTCACTGGCTTGTGAGTTTTGAAAGCTTTTTTTTCTTTTTTCCTTTAATGAGTGAAGAACTGTTCTTCCTCTTAATGTTCCTTTTTTGGATTGCAAGTGGAAATTGTAGATGACTTTGATACCAACTAAGCCAGTTTGAAAGAATTTGAGTATTACTCTAGGATTTCAGATAAAACATCCATTCCTCGAGAGGAAACTAAATTTTATCACCACTTATACTCAGACGGTAAAGAATCTGCCTGCAGTGCAGAAGACCAGGTTTTGACCCTGGGTTGGGAAGGTCCCCTGGAGAAGGGAATGGCTACCCACTCCAGTATTCTTGCCTGGAGAATCCCATTGACAGAGGAGCCTGGTAGGTTACAGTCCATGGAGTCACAAAGAGTCAGATAGGACTGAGCTACTAACACAATGTATTTAAAAATATATTGTAGGAAAAAGGCATGAACTTTTTCCAAAATAGGAGACAGAGATACACTACAAACACCAATTGTTTGGTGATGTGGCATAACTGTGAATGCAAATGTTATTTAATTTGAATATGGATGACACTGCATAGGGCAAAATAAAAGGGAAAAATAAAAGTCAAGTTTTTGTCAGGCTCTTGGGTTTTAAAACCTGGGTCAGGACTCAAACATTTTGGTGTGATAGATGTCTTCCCCTTGATTCCCTGGGTTAGGCTGTGGGTAAGGAAGAGAAAAGATGGAAGAGAAGCCACATAGAAAGCGGTTTCTAAGATAGCTTAGAAATGGATGGTGAGGACCTCTCTTCACTTCAGATTGAAACTGGTATTTGGGAGTGATGGTTGGAAATGGAGAGTTCAGGAAGAGTGGTTAAAAAACAAGTTCCGGAAGCTCCCCTGGACCAGCTGTTATAGAGCAGCAGGCGTATCTGCGTACAGGGGAATCAGATTGGCTGGAGGACACTTGGCGCCCTTGCTCTGGACACTGGCTCTCGAGAAAAATGAGGCGGCTCCGCCCAATGAGTGCGCTTGGTGCAGTCGGTGGAGTGACAGGGCGCTTCATCACGAGCCCGCGGACCTGGTCCAGAAATACTGTTCCGCTGCCCTGGCAGGTCTGGAGAGGTCTTATGGCTGCGTTTGGAACAAAGCGGGCACAGCAGTGATCCTCATGGACTAATGACTGAAAACCCGGTAAGAATAAGTCTATCTAGGTGCTTAACACTTTGTACTACGTCCCACCCACTGCAAAATCTCAGCAATATAGAAGACACTTCCATGGTCCTTGGAATCTATGTTCAGTTCTGGGGAGAGGGTGAAGGAGAACGTGACAACTATCCTGTCTACTGGCTGTGCACACAACTGTACATGCATCAGCCACCGTCACCATTTGGTGGCAATTTACAGCAATTCTCAGCCTTGTCACCAGGAGAAAATAACTTTCTGAGTATAATGTGACTCTCACCTTTATAAACTTAAAAATGATGGGAAACTTTACACAGTTGTCAAGGCAGATGTAAGCATAGAGCACAGGATATTTTTTACTCCTAAAGACTGACGCCATGTACGTAGCTAATCTTTATGTGAGATAGAGCGGAACTTATTTAAATGAGTAACATTTAAAAAAATCATAGTAACTCATCAATTTTCAATAAAAAATATAAATATTTCAATGCATTTTGAGCTTCATTAAACTTATTTTGTATCCAGGGGAAAAACTCATTAAATTCTGGAAGAACTAAAAGTGAAAGTTTAAAATATAATTTATGAGGGATCTTGGATAGTATATCTGTGAAATATGTAAAGCATTTAATCTAATCACTACAGTCAACTTTGGTCTCAAACTAGAACAAATTTGACTAAAGCAGAAGAGAATTATTAATGATAATAACTTAAAATATGTATATATCATGTATATTATGAACTTGGCTAATTTTTAAAAATCTCTTTTATAATCGAAGCCTGTGCCACATTAATCAGCATTTCACAAATTGAAAATAGATAATCATTTATCAACTTATGATTGAAGGATTTTCAGATAAGTAAACTCCAAAAAAAAGCATCTATAAATAAAATATCTTTTAAAGGCATTGATAGAAAAATTTTAATGCTCATAGATTATTTACCTAAAAGTTAAAGCACTTCTATGTGACATGGTGTAGTCATAATCTTGTATATTAGCAGAACTTCAGCCCATATTATAAAAGCAGTTGGGAATTTCATGGAATAATTTAGTTCTGTTCTTGGAACTTTACATTTCTTTTTGATAAACTGAGTATACTTCTCTTTTTGTCTTTAAACCAACACAAAATAACTTAGATAATTTTCAACTCAATTTCTGGGTCTAGCATATAACGAAAATATAGTCAGTTGTCAATATTGGTTGAATAAATGGATGTACTGTAGTTGCAAAGTAACTAAATGGTCAACTACATGGTCAAAACTGGCTTTCACATAGAAAAGAAAATTGAATTTGGAAAAAGTTAATGAGGTGCATGTGGTTGAATAAGGCAGAGCCAGACTGCATAGTGGAATCACTGGGGAATTGACAACAATAAAAAATTTAGAAGCCTGGGTATTACCCTCAAAGAGACTAATTCAGTTCTTACAGATATATTAAAATTTTCAAGCAAATCTGCTGTAGTTTGAACAGCACTGGATTTTAGGTGAAGAGAGTTGCCAGTGATATGACAATGAACATTCCAGTCGATTTAAGAAATTACATTCCATTATTTAGAAAGTGTAGAATTTAATTCGTATTTTTTCCTCTGTATTCTTCATATTGGAAATTCCTCTTGATCTGTCTTCAAGTTTACTGATATTTTCTTCTGATATCTCTGGTAAGCCCATCAAGGAAAATTTTCATATCAGATATTGTATTCCTCAGTTTTAGAACTTCTGTTTCCTTACTTCTCCACAGTTTTTATTTCTTGCCTGAAATTCCCTATATATATACATATATATATGTATATATATATGAAAACACATTCCTTTAATCTTGAACATACTTATAATAGTTAATTTAAAGTCTTGTGTTCAAATTCCAACATGTACACCATCTCAATGTCTCTTTCTACTGTTTGCTTTTGTTAAAATATCATATTTCCAATTTCTTTTACATTTGGTTATTTTAAATAATATACTAGATTTTGTGGCTCATATATTGTAGAGACTCTGGGTTCTGTTATTTCCTTGAAGACTGATCCTTTTCTAGTATTATCCATCTATCTGTACTCAAACATCAGAATTTCGTTCCTTTGTAGTGGGTAATACTGAAATCTCTGCTCTAATTTGTGAGCTATTGGTTTCTGCTGGGGTCTAATGGCATTTCCTCTATGGGTGTACAATTTAGAAGTTACTCACAATTTGAATGGTGCTAGATATATAATTCAAATTTTCATTCTCTTTTGTAACTTTCATTTGCATGGTATCCTCTCCCACCCCATTCAATTTCCCAGCTCTTCTGTTCTTTTAATCTGGAACTATGTACTTATTCCTCAAACTGGAAAAACATTGCTGTTTCATATAGTCATTCAGTTCTCCACAGATTACAGAACATCATTAGATGATAAAACTGAATTAATGCAAACTTATCCAACACAGTTATCTCCCTTTGTACTCTGAGAAGTTCTATACAGTCAGCAAAAACAAGACCGGAGGCTGACTGTGGCTCAGATCGTGAACTCTTTATTGCCATATTCAGACTTAAATTGAAGAAAATAGGGGAAATGACCAGACCATTCAGGTATGACCTAAATCAAATCCCTTATGATTATTCAGTGGAGGTGAGAAATAGATTTAAGGGACTAGATCTGATAGAGTGCCTGATGAACTGTGGACTGAGGTTCATGACATTGTATAGGAGACAGGGATAAAGACCACCCTCAAGAAAAAGAAATGCAAAAAAGCAAAATGGCTGCCTGAGGAGGCCTTACACATAGCTGTGGAAAGAGGAGAAGTGAATGCAGAGTTCCAAAGAATAGCAAGGAGAGATAAGAAAGCCTTCTTCAGCGATCAGTGCAAAGAAATAGAGGAAAACAATAGAATTGGAAAGACTAGAGATCTCTTCAAGAAAATTGGAGATGCCAAGGGAACATTTCATGCAAAGATGGGTTCAATAAAGGACAGAAATCGTATGGACCTAACAGAAGCAGAAGATATTAAGAAGAGGTGGCAAGAATACATAGAAGAACTGTACAAAAAAGATCTTCAAGACCCAGATAATTATGATGGTGTGATTACTCACCTATGCCAGACATTCTGGAATGTGAAGTCAAGTGGGCCTTAGAAAGCATCACTACAAACAAAGCTAGTGGAGGTGATGGAATTCCAGTTGAGCTATTTCAAATCCTGGAAGATGATGCTCTGAAAGTGCTGCACTCAATATGCCAGCAAATTTGGAAACTCAGCAGTGGCCACAGGACTGGAAAAGGTCAGTTTTCATTCCAATCCCAAATACAGGCAAGGCCAAAGAATGCTCAAACTACCGCACAATTGCACTCATCTCACATGCTAGTAAAGTAACGCTCAAAATTCTCCAAGCCAGGCTTCAGCAATACGTGAACTGTGACCTTCCAGATGTTCAAGCTGGTTTTAGAAAAGGCAGAGGAACCAGAGATCAAATTGCCAACATCCACTGGATCATGGAAAAAGTAAGAGAGTTCCAGAAAAACATCTATTTCAGCTTTATTGACTATGCCAAAGCTGTGTGACTATGTGGACCACAATAAAATCTGGAAAATTCTGAAAGAGATGGGAATACCAGACCACCTGACCTGCCTCTTGAGAAATCTGTTTGCAGGTCAGGAAGCAACAGTTAGAACTGGACATGGAACAACAGCTTGGTTCCAAATAGGAAAAGGAGTACGTCAAGGCTGTATATTGTCACCCTGCTTATTTAATCTATATGCAGAGTACATCGTGAGAAATGCTGGGCTGGATGAATCACAAGCTGAAATCAAGATTGCTGGGAGAAATATCAATAACCTCAGATATGCAGATGACACCACCCTTATGGCAGAAAGTGAAGAAGAATTAAAGAGCCTCTTGATGAAAGTGAAAGAGGAGAGTGAAAAAGTTGGCTTAAAACTCAACATTCAGAAAACGAAGATCATGGCATCCAGTCCCACCAGTTCATGGCAAATCAATGGGCAAACAGTGGAAACAGTGGCAGACTTTATTTTTTTGAGCTCAAAAATCACTGCAGATGGTGACTGCAGCCATAAAATTAAAAGATGCTTACACCTTTTTGGAAGGAAAGTTATGACCAAACTAGACACCATATTAAAAAGCAGAGACATTACTTTGCCAACAAAGGTCCATCTAGTCAAGGCTATGGTTTTTCCAGTAGTCATGTACGGATGTGAGAACTGGACTATAAAGAAAGCTGAGCGCCGAAGAATTGATGCTTTTGAACTGTGGTTTGGAGAAGACTTTTGAGAGTCTCTTGGACTACAAGGAGCTCCAACTAGTCTATCCTAAAGGAAATCAGTCCTCAATATTCATTGGTAGGGCTGATGTTGAAGCTGAAAGTTCAACACTTTGGCCACCTGGTATGAAGAGCTGACTCATTCGAAAAGACTCATGCAGGGAAAGACTGAAGGCAGGAGGAGAAGAGAACAACAGAGGCTGAGATGGTTGGTTGGCGTCACTGACTCCATGGACACGAGTTTGAGTGAACTCCAGGATTTGGTGATGGATAGGGAGGCTTGTCGTACTGCAGTCCATGGGGTTGCAAAGAGTCAGACAGGACAGAGTAACTCAACTGAACTGACTAAACTGATCTCTACCTACTTTCTTTTTCATTCTGTTACATCAAATGTGTTTTTTAAATGGTTTGATCAGAGTTTATCATTTTTCTCTGCCTTGAGTTAGTCAGATATGAGCTTCTACCAAATCATTGTTATTTAAACATTTGAACATCATATTTTGAAAAACTTTTCTAAAATTTAATAAAATTTCCAATTGTCAATCCTTCTGTAAATAGAATCAAGGTTTTAATTACCAACATCCCTTGTAGGCAGATGTGCCCGCGAAACTTAGGGTCAGCTAATCAGATATGCCCATTCATTTGAAAGTAAGAAAAGTGATAAAAGATATTGTTAATAGATACTATTTTACTTGATACCTGGAATGACAACAATAATCAACTTTCACCAAAGAATTCTGTCTTCAGTGACTGTGAATAAGAGGTTAACTTCACGGTACAGAATTGAAATTGTTTTTGTGGTAATGATTCATTTTGGTAACATTCTGTTTTTTTCTTTTTTGTATCCCTGCCACTTATTATATAATCAATCCCTCACATATGGTTCGATTCTAGCTTTTTGTTCCCCAGTTTACACTAGATATTTATGGGCAAACTTTTCCCTTTTGAATGGAAAAAAAATGGTTTTGGTTGATATTAGAAATAATAAAAGAAAATAAGGAAATATGGCATCTTATGTGTTAGTGCAACATTGAAGATTCAACAATCCTCTTATCCAAAAAATAGAAAGTTTCTGTTTCTCATCATCTTAAAATCTATATCATTAAATCATGAAGAATTTTCAGAAATGTGTTATACTTAGTAGCATCCAGATCACTGAGGGGGAAATGAAGAGAAATTTGAAAGAGGTGGCACTCTGCAGTCATCTAGTCGGGAAACAGGTGTGCATGGGGCCGTAATACTTCCCATCAAGGCATCTGTAAAATTAAAGTTAGGTTCCCATGAACTTACTAATTAATATGACTTTCACAGACATTTCATTAACCTAAAAAGTTTAGATTTCCTGTAGATAGACTGCATGTATTCTCATCTTTAACCTTTTCATAATGCTCCCTAATTATAGATTTCATTGATTCTTAATAGCAAAGGAACAGCAGTAGTTTATAAATTTATGTTATACTTTGTTTTTTTTACTAATATGTGAAGTGATTTTTATCTTTCTTTTCACCTCTAGAGCTAATTAAGCATTCTAGGTTAATGAAATTTCCTGATCTTGCTAGCATTGATTTAAACTTTACAATGAAATCATTATTTCCACGTATTACTTGCTTGCATTATGGTGATATTTGGCTAATGTGTTCTCAAAATGTTGTCTGAGAGGTTAAACAGTCCTCAAATGAATGCCAACATTAATTTATTTGTGTGAATTTTCAAAAACAAGTTTTCTTTTTAACTCTAAAGGACACTAATGAAGTTAGGGTATAAGCATTCTCTGGTTAATGAAATTTAAAAAGTTAAAGTAAATTATTTCATTTTTTCCTTCATCCTCTGATGGTTATATAATTTCTTAAAATAGTTAAAATATTTAATTTTAAAAGTGCCTTTTTATTCAAAGGGATAAGCTTTTCAGTTTGGCTGGTTGTTGAAATTTGAGCAATCTTTCTTTCTTTTGTTTAATATAATTATTGACTAGCCCAGGCCTCCAGAGTTACTGGTATATATAAAATTATATAAACAGTCATTATACACATGTATATGGAGACAGCTTTCTGTAGCAACCTTTGTACTTATATTATAAATCCTATGCAACTGGACATTGATTCCCTCAACTTCTAAACTTTGAAATACAAGTGGAAGCATTGTATAGTAACAATAGCAGGCAATTTAAATTTTGTAAAACTTTTGATGTTAAAAGAAATTCTTCCAAAATGCATATAAATAGCATACGGAATCTATAAATAGTTATCTATAGGTGAGCATGTCAAGACATCCATGAATAAAATAGAGTTTAATAAAGTGCTTTTTTCCCCTATATTTGTTTATGTTGAAGGGTTTCCAGAGTATTTAAGGCTATAAGGCCCAGATCATGAGGTAAATGTAGGAGGCAAAAGATGGGGTGGAAGTGAAAATGAGGAAAAACAGAAATAGGCCTTCAAGTGGATATGTTCTTATAAAAAATTATCAGAGGAAAGGTAACTTCAAAACTTGACTTTACCAGGTAGGGCCTTCTGAATACACCACAGAATATGGCTCATCTTTTTATGTAGATCGTCCCAGTGCAGCAAGCAATAAGCACTGTTTATTGGACTCTTCAGAGTGGTTGATAGTTAATGAAGTCATTATATTTATGTTAAAATCAGTAACCTTGATTTATAGACAGTGTGATGACCTCCTGAAAATATCCCTAACAGACATTCGAGGGTATCTAATTTGCAAAAGCGCAACTTGAAACAGCTACCTCTATCAAAGTGTATATCACACTTATAGTTGGATTTTCAGCAAGTTTCAAGTTCTACTATTCTTACAGGTTTTTAAGAGGAATGCCTACCAGAATAAAATATTAAGTGGCAAATTTAAGTGGATCTTACAAGTAGAAAGCTAGGTTACAATAGTTCTTCATTTGTAATTATTAATTTTCCTAAGTCTATTCATTTATGCCTTGTAGGTGGAGCAACACTTATGAGACCATTTTGTGAGACCCATGGCCACCAATATAACTGATGTCTACTAACTAGCCCATCACCAGGGGGCTGTTTAAATTAAATTGAAAGTAATCTCCCATTGGCATATCTTAATATGCCATACAAATCTAATAACAGCATTTGTACGAGTGTAAACATAAAAATGAATGCATTTGAGCAAACCACGGGAGACAGTGGTGAAGGACAGGGAAGCCTGGCATGCTGCAGTCCACGGGGTCTCAAGAGCTGGACACAACTTAGCAACTGAAAAACAACAACAAAGCTTAAAAATATTTTTACCAAATTTTATACAACACAAAATTTACATTTTGGTCTCTTGTTTTGAAGTCTGATGGTGTGAATGTGCCCATGTACAACAGTTGTTTAATAAGCAAATTTATGCAAAAGCTTTGGGACAGGTCCAGCTCTATGTAAAGCTGATGCTTGCTTTCAGAGTTTCTCTTCCTTAGAAGTAACTCACATATCGAAAGATATATGCACTGTGGGTAAAACTTCTCAAAATTGCTCGTGGGAAATGTGCCTTGCATAAGCAAACCTCTGTAGCCAGCATTTTGATCTCATAAGCAACAAACACAACATTGCAGGCTATCTATCTCTGCACACTTCTGTACAAATCAAGACCAAGAAATATGCCTGGTTAAGATGTTCCCAGCTTACAAGACGTATTTATTTGTTACAAAAGAAATGTATTATTCTCACTATTGAATTCAGCAAATCAAGTATTGATCTAACAAGAATCAATAAATAAGCAGAATCTTAACTGTTCCTTATCAAGGCAAGTAAAGTTTACGGTTTAAACCTAAATTAGATAACTGGAACACAAACTATAGATAAAGGCAGTCAAAAGTTCAGAATGAGATTATCAATATTCAGTATTTTCTCTATATTTAGTAACTTTAGCAGTGGAAAGTGTAGCCCAGATATATCTGGAACTGTTGATGAGGCATAAATAACAATAGCACTTTGAATCTATTTAGCTTTGGATTAAGCAGGAGGCCAGGTAGCCTAACCCTTTATTATTGCATTTTTATCTATGGACTCTCCCATTTCAGTGTTCTCTAGATGGTTGTAGGTATGGCTGCCTTTGGCGTTGGTAGAATAGATGTCATATATAAGCAAGACTTCACTGGCCAGCGCCTATATCACATCAATGAGTGAGACCCATTTTTTGTTGCTCAAGATGGCATGGTGACATTATATGAATCAGTAGTTAGGACATTAATGTAAGAAGCTTCTATAACAACTCACAGAACGATGGAATCAAATGTGAACAGGTGAACATACAGGCATGCTGATCAGACAATTCATTATCAGTAGAGGTAATAAGTGAATTATCTGGGAGATGTGATCTTACAACTGTTTTTATGGGGATGCTTATCATAAATAAGACCTTGTTTCTATTTGTGATGGAGCTCTAGTGCCCATTTCCCATGAAATTCCCATAATGCTATCTTATAATGAAATAATTAATGATAGCACTGAAGTGCCCATTGCAAATTCAACTAAGGAAGGGCACTTGCTAAGTTCTGATTACCTGAAATGAGAGTTGACTTTCTTCCTTCCCTCATGGCTTCCTCTTGAAATGTCAGCTTCCTGAGAAACTGGAATCTCACACATTCTAGAATTCTCTATTGCTGCCTAATGGTTACCTGTTATCAAATAAGATAAAATTTTGCATTTTAAGAGTGTGCACTTTCTTTTTAATCTCTAAACAGAGGAGACATTGATCTCTCTTGAGTGTTTTGGCAGTCCTTATAGACTAAGCTAGGAGAAGGCAATGGCACCCCACTCCAGTACTCTTGCCTGGAAAATTCCATGGATGGAGGAGCCTGGTGGGCTGCCATCCATGGGGTCGCAAAGAGTCGGACACGACTGTGCGACTTCACTTTCACTTTTCACTTTCATGCATTGGAGAAGGAAATGGCAGCTCACTCCAGTGTTCTTGCCTGGAGAATCCCAGGAACGGGGGAGCCTGGTAGGCTGCCGTCTATGGTGTTGCACAGAGTCGGACACAACTGAAGCAACTTAGCAGCAGCAGCAGCATAGACTAAGCTTGGGTCATGACTTTGTGCCTATTTATCATGAAAAACAATGCTTGATTTGAGAATTGTTGTTTTGATATACATGTAGATAGTAAGTGCCATTTGTGGGAGTCTTTCAGTCATTTTAATAGTTAAATTTGATGTAACCAATAAGCATGATTAGAGGTCTTTACTAGCAACACTATAGCACAGAGATCTCTATCCATGATTGGGCAGGGTTTTAGCCTTTCTCCTAGATTTCTGTTTTGGGGAGCTGGGGATGTGTATTTCTTTTACATCTTTCCAAATAACCTTTACGTATGTTTTCCATGGGCTTACATTTGGAAACAACTGATGAAGGAGATAATTAGACTTTCTATGTTCAGAAAGTTTTCTACACCTTTTCATATATACAATGTCCCAGACCAATGTCTGATTTTTGAAACTGTAAATTTTGGGAACTTACTAAAGAGTGTAATTCCCTAAGGCAATAATGTTTGATTTAGGTGAGCTGTGTTTTATGATAAGGTTGTACAGGCTCTGAATCACCATTTACTCATTTGCTGGTCCTTTGTTTCCTAAGTTTCAGAGCTATATTAAGTCTCTCCCCTATGCTGCTGCTGCTGCTGCTAAGTCACTTCAGTCGTGTCTGACTCTGTGCGACCCCAGAGACGGCAGCCCACCAGGCTCCCCCGTCCCTGGGGTTCTCCAGACAAGAACACTGGAGTGGGTTGCCATTTCTTTCTCCAATGCATGAAAGTGAAAAGTGAAAGTGAAGTTGCTCAGTCCTGTCCGACTCCTAGAGACCCCATGGACTACAGCCTACCAGGCTCCTCCGTCCATGGGATTTTCCAGGCAAGAGTCTCTCCACTATAGACAGTCATAAATCAGATAGTTTGTGTAATTATTCTATTTATTAGAAACACATACTCAAAACTCAGTGTCTAAGGTATGACAACCATTGAAAAAGTATCAATTTAACCTTTACAGTATTTACAACTAAATTTATACTCATGTTATTGCTATTCATAATATTTGAATACATCTCTACATACAATGACAAGAGAAAATACTGCATATATTAAAGAACAAGTTAGGCATCCTTGGCAAACCTACACTTCCGCGGTATTAGCAGAAATATGTGGATATAATAGCAAACTTGCTAGCCAAAAACGTTGTTTTTCAGACTGAAATGTATGTTAATTCAGGAACTATATAAGCAAAGATCAGTTAAAAGATCAAGTATTTGGCCTTTTTAAAATGTAAAAGTTTTACTTAGATTTCCACTTAAAAGGAAATATAACACTCCAATAATTTTCTCCCTACTTCTCTGGCTGTTATCTCTCTCTCTTTTGTGAAAGTTACTGCTAGACACTCGGTTAACCACCTTTAGCCATGGGTCTTACTCAGCATTTTTTTCCTCTTCTCCTATGCACTTCCTCCATAGCCCATCTCTTTCAACTCTTTAGCTTCTATGACCCATTCTTTCCATCTCCTCTGAGGGTACCTGATTTTAGAATCTCAAGTCATTGGAAGTTTTTCCTCCTTCCTCAACATCTTCCACACTGCTGTGTGAGTGCTCTAAGACACACGTCTAAGCTTGGCTTTCTTGTATATCAAGTTCTTCTAGGTCTTCTTACAGCCATAAAGAAGTCCAAATAGCTTGGCATTTTATGCAAACCCTGTTGTCATAAAATTTAATTATCTGTATATCCTCCTCTCATGATTTTCCTTTCACAAGCTTTCCTCCAGCCATATTATGCTAATAAACTTTCTTATATGCTCACACCTGTCTCATCTCCAAGATTCTCTGGCCTACATGGATGTCCTTTCCCTACACTCATGTCCATATAATCCTCTATTTCCATTCACTTCTGTCTTTATATTTCTTCTGGTCACAGCACATTATCATCACTTTTGAGAATTTTTCCTTAATATTCTCAGTCTCACCTGGGTACATGCTCATCAGCTTCTGGAGACTTACCACTTTGCATTTTCATTTCTTGTCAGTATTTTAGACTGGAAACTAGCTGCTTATAGGCAGAGGCTAGGATTTATTCTTACTTGATAATGCCTAATATAGGATCTATTGTCATAAATACATTGTGGGGCCATAATTCCTGAGGACGTGTACACATTGTAGGGAACATGGCTTGGAGAAAATAAAAAAATGTGATAAGTTAGAGGATCAATAAATTTTGCATTTATAAAGAACAGGCGTAGAAGAGATAATAGGTGATATGCAGAACACTGGGAAAGAAAGTATAGTCAGAAAGCAAGGAATTGATTCTAGGGGTTTAGAGGTAAAGTTCAGAGAGAAATACTTAAAGACATAGCTCAGGAAATGGAGTGGGAAACAGAACCAAGTAACCACAGTCACTACTAGAAATACAGTCAAGAACATGCGTTGGGGGAGAGGACCGACACAGGACAAACAGAATTCAGGATTAAACAGAAGACCAAGCAAGAGGCTGATGGTTTGTGGATGACAGACCTAAAAAGTGTAGAGATGCCATGATCTTCACAGATGTTTTGCACAGGATGAAAGAATGTCTGGAATGTGACAGGAGATAAATAGTTATATTGTTATGTAATGTGATCTGAGAGGTCTTTCCAGGTGGTGCTAGTGGTAAGGAAACCCCCTGTCAATGCAGGAGACTTAAGAGATATGGGTTCCATCCCTGGGTCAGAAAGATCCCCTGGAGGAGGCCAGGGCAACCCTCTCTAGTATTCTTGCCTGGAGAATTCCATGGACAAAGAAACCTGGCAGGCTACAGTTCATAAGGTCTCAAAGAGTTGGACATGACCGAAGCAACTTAGCATGCCCATGACTTGAGAACCCACTAAAGGTAAAGGTGTTGGTGGTAATCCCCACTTTACTCACTGACAACAGATTTTTAAATCTTACAAGTGGCATTTAAAGACGATTTCACCTTAGCTGTAAGGGTCTCCTCAGCCCTGGACAGATATTACTGATACCTCTGATTAGATGTTGTTGGTATTCTGAGGCATAGGCAGTTGATCTCACGTAATTAGGTGACATAGCTGTAGCTGTATCAGCCAGGAAATGATCCTATAGTCATAATAACTTACATGTAACAGGTTTTACACGTTACCCTTTAGAAAGCACTTCAAGTATGTTATTACTTGTTTCCCTTTATTGCATTTTCTTGCTTGTTATTGAACTGTCATATCTGCTGACTTAAGAAATGTCCTTTCCCAACACTGTTCAATCATCTTTTTTCCTCTGTCAAAACTTTTAAGTCTCAGGGTCTCTAAGAGATTATTCCAGACAAGCCTAGTCAGTTTCCAGTCACTAATTCCCAACTGTGATCTCATCCTTAGAGTCTTTCCTTTCCCCTTCTCAATTTAACAAGCTCTCAATAGCCTTTCCAGTAAAATGTAGTTGTTTATATGGTTTTATATTTCCTCCTGTTGCCTTTATAAGCATTTATCCATATTGACATTGATTTCTATCAGGCCATAAACTATTCAAGGTAAAGAAAATGGTACAAGATGGCTAATCTTTATCAAGAGCCTACAAGCTTTCAATAGCCTTTCCAGTAAAATGTAGTTGTTTATATGGTTTTATATTTCCTCCTGTTGCCTTTATAAGCATTTATCCATATTGACATTGATTTCTATCAGGCCATAAACTATTCAAGGTAAAGAAAATGGTACAAGATGGCTAATCTTTATCAAGAGCCAGGCACGGTCTGAGTGGCCCGTAAGCATAAAGCTAGTATAATACCCACCAGCTCACAGGAGAGGCACAAACTGATGTGTATGTAAAGCTAAGACATAAAGAGGTAAGGGAACTTTCCCCCAAATCACACAGATACTAAGGGAGATGGTCTAGAATTTGAATCCAGAGCCCACACTTTTATCCATCATTTGTATTTCTTTCCTAAATTAATCTCTAATAGTTGATGACTTCAGGCCTCAACTATGCCACTAATTATCTGGATGTCATTACAACGTACTCTGTATAAAGTCAGTGTATACCTCATAGCTTTATTGTAATTATTGCCTGAAATAACATGTACAGGATTTAGAAGGAGCTGGAAGATGGTAATCTTTTGTTTTCTCATTAGTATATCGCTGTTGTCTATGGCTGGTGTTGTGTATGTTTTGGCTCAGAGAACGAATTGTTAATGCTTAATAATGCTAAAATATTATTAACATAAAGATAATTAGTTGTTGACTAATACTTATGTTCTATTTCTTTTTATTTACTTATTTGCCAGGCTATGCAATTCTTAAGTTTGATAGAATTCTTAGATAATCTAATTTTACACTTTCCTTAGTAAATGCTAAATTCCATCACATAGGAGAAAGTTTCGTTACTGTTGGTACAGTGGTTTAGTATTCACTTTTATTCCCTGTGTGGTGGTTCTGATTTAACTGGTGTTTAAAATAAAGCTTGCTACTTATTATGTTTTTATAACTGCAAATGTATATATTAATCACACTTATATATATGTATGTGTGTATCAGTTCAGTTCAGTCATGCAGTCATGTCCGACTCTTTGCGACCCCATGAATCGCAGCACGCCAGGCCTCCCTGTCCATCACCAATTCCCAGAGTTCACTCAGACTCACGTCCACTGAGTCCGTGATGCCATCCAGCCATCTCATCCTCGGTCGTCCTCTTCTCCTCCTGCCCCCAATCCCTCCCAGCATCAGGGTCTTTTCCAATGAGTCAACTCTTCGCATAAGGTGCCCAAAGTACCGGAGCTTCAGTTTTAGCATCATTCCTTCCAAAGAAATCCCAGGGTTGATCTCCATCAGAATGGACTGGTTGGATCTCCTTGCAGTCCAAGGAACTCTCAAGAGTCTTCTCCAACACCACAGTTCAAAAGCATCAATTCTTCGGTGCTCAGCCTTCTTCACAGTCCAACTCTCAAATCCATACATGACCACAGAAAAACCATAGCCTTGACTAGACGGACCTTAGTCAGCAAAGTAATACCTCTGCTTTTGAATATACTATCTAGGTTGGTCATAACACACACACACATATATATACTGTGCTTTCCTTTATTTTCCTTAAATCTTTTACTGTCTCGTAATCATGGCATTTGAAATCTCATAAAACATTATTTGAGGACTTGCTAGAAATGTCATCTACATAGTAATGGCTCAAGTTTGTAGCATTCTTAAAGCATAATAGGAGATAGAATTCATAGCAGGTTAATAAACATTTCTCTTTTAGAGTTTATATTTGTGGCTGGTATGAATTTGTTCCTAGAGGGCACTTAGCAAAATAGCATTATGACTGTGTGCAGAAGCATAAAACAGACAAGGAAAAAACAGTCTCTGAACTGGGTAGAATTATTTTTTGTTAGATTCTGAAGTCTGTGAATGTTACACTTGTAACCCCTTAGTTTACCTTTATAAACAGGATTTTCAGGGTATGCTTGAATGAAGAAATGAATCTGAAAGAACATTGTTTGGACACATCTTTAGAGATTGCTCTAGCTTGGGTGTATCAAGCAAAGTATCCCTGTTGGGTGCTGGGTTTTCCATTCCTTCCTATGGAAGTAGCTCTTCTTGTACAGGTAGAAAGTTTATTACACATCACCTGCAAAGGAAGAGAGTTTAGAAGAAAGTGCTGAATTAATCCAGAGGAATGCCAAATCAAAGAACAATTAGCTTTCTATATGTTCTTTTCCCCAGGGTCCTACTTTCAAGATGGCTTGTGTTTCTTGCTCAGTCATGTCCAATTCTTTGAAACCCCATGGACTGTAGCCTCTGTTCATGGAATTCTCCAGGCAAGGATACTTGAGTGAGTAGCCATTCCCTTCTCTAGGGGATCTTCCCAACCTAGGGACTGAATCCAGGTCTCCCACATTGAAGGTAGATTCTTTAAGCTCTGAGCTACTGGTGAAGCCCAAGATAGCTTAAATGCATTCAAATTCTATGAATAGTTATAAAAAAAATCTTCATTAGTGACATCCTAGCTAAAGAAATCTCTTGCTTTGTGAGCCCAAGCCCATGGTACATAGCTTCCCTTGCATATCAGGAAGTTTACAAAATAATCAGTTGATTTTCCTCTTTATGTTTATATGCCCATGTTATAATTAGAGATGAGCTTCCCTCATAGCTCAGTTGGTAAAGAATCTGCCTGCAATGCAGGAGACCTAGATTCTATTCCTGAGTCAGAACTATCCCCTGGAGAAGGAAATGTTAACCCGTTCTAGAATTCTTGCCTGGGAAATCTCATGTAACAGAGGAGCCTGGTGGGCTACGGTCCATGGGGTCACAAGAGCCGGACATGACTTAGCAACTAAACCACAACCACATACTTTAGAAACTAGAACTACTCAAAGCNTGTCTATTACTCTGGGCCAAAGAATGCTTGACCCAGTGTGGAAAGGAAGCCCAAGGAATCATGTGGAAGGTCCTAGACTTATTTCTCAGCTAGTGGGTGTACACATCTGGGATTCTGAGACCTATAATTATCCTCAGTTGACTTTAACAATCCAAATCTCTCTTAATTAACCAAATAATTGATGAAATACTACATTTTTTCCTCTCTCCTTCCCCCCTTGAATGTAAAATTTCTCAAAAAAAATCTGTTGGATGGATCAATGCATTTTGCCTTGTTGATGAGATCAAATTATTGGCCTTTTATCAGTATTTTAAATTAATGAGTTAATAGGTATATTTTAGGATATATTCAAGCTGTGTTTACAACTAAATCACTCATATATTTAAAAAATCCTTAATATGTTTACATATCTGTCAAGTATCAAGACTCAATAAATGGATTTTTTGATTCAACTGGATTCATCTTTGGGGGATATTTATGGAAAGAAAAAAATATTCACTAACAAACAGTACTTGATCTGGAGTCTGAAGCCATGGCCAAAATCTGTCATCTTCAGAAGGTAGTTGGATCAGATAATTCCCACTGCTTGATTCCAACATGGGGAATTCTCTTCCTGTTCTCAGATCTGAGTATAGCGCTTCTTAAGATGAAACAGAGTTTACTGGTATGGGCTAAAACAAAAGTAAAAATAACATTTCTTTCCTGTGGTGATCCACACATTTATAATTTAAAACCGGCCTCTATCCCTCCCTTTGTAGGTTATTTGGTAAAGCTTCAAGGAAAGTTAAAATTCTCTATGCTTCCCAGTAATGTTGCCAGAAAAGCTGGAAACTTGAGAAAATGTGTAAAAGAAAGGTTGCTTTGCACCCTAGTACAAGAGACAGGTTGTCATTCATTTGCCTCTGAAAATGCAAGGCATATCTGAGTTAAATCAACAAAGAGAAATGGCAGCTTGGAAAAGTTACATAAAGAGAGGAGAAAATGAAAGCAATATTTTACTGTGGGTGTATGTGTGTGTGGTCACTCACTAAGTCATGCTTGACTCAGCGACACCATGGACTATAGTGGCCAGGCTCCTCTGTCCATGGAATTTTCCAGGCAAGAATGATGGAGTGGGTAGCCATTTCCTTCTACAGGGACTCTTTCCAATCCAGGGATCAAACCCACGTCTCCTGTATTGGCAAGCAGATTCTTTACCACTGTGACAAGTTCCCACATCTGGGAGGCCCAATATGTTACTAAACTAACATAAAACACAGTTATAAAAACCTTAGAATCTCAAGACTAGAAGCATTCTAATGCCTATCCAGTCCAGTCTACCACCAAAGTCTAAATTTCTTCTGCAAATTTCCTCTCGGTGGCTACCAGAACAGATTTGGACATTAGTTGTAGCAATGGACTTACTTCATCCATATCAATTTCTCTTAGCATTGAACAATTTTATTAGCAAGTCTTCTCTTTTACTGACCATCTCCAAATTCAACAATGAGGGTATGATCACTACACTAACGTTTTTAGAGTCACTTTTCTTGGGCTCTTCTGCTTTGTAGCTATGTACTATTGAGCGAGTTACCAATGAATAAAACATATTCATAATATTCATGTCTTAGAGTTCTTACTTTCCTTCTCTTTTTGGAAATGGAAATACTTCCTCTGTAGGACTGTTGAAGGAAATGAAGAAAACGGATGAGTAAAGTATCATTACAAGTCAGTGCTCAATACTGACAGCTGTTTTTATTATTAAATTACTTCATTACATTGCTCATTTTCTCTGAATTCATTCTAGGTGATCGATTTAAGGCTTATTCCAAGTATCAGATGCAAAGCTTCAAGTATTATCAACTCATATAAATGCAAAGTAAAGTAAAGCTATATCATTCCCTTTTCATAAAATATACTTCTATTACAATCCACAAATTCAATTTATGTTTTTTGTTTGATCCAGTATTCATACTGTCCAAGAGAACCAGGTTCAATCCCTAAGTCAAGGAAGTTCCCCTGGTGAAAGGAATGGTTACTCTCTCCAAGGTTCTTGCCTGCAGAATTCCATGGAAAGAGGAGCCTGGTGGGCTACTGTTCATAGGGTTACAAAGAGTCAGACACAATTAAGAGACTGACTAACGTTTTCTTAAACTGTCCTGAAGCTTTAGGGTAAATCTTTTATTTAAAATATCTTCTGTCTACTCTCTGATAGAAAACCATTAATGACTCAGGAAATTATACAGATATATATCATTGAAAATAAGCCCTAAAAACCAGCATTAATGTCCAATCTCCTATCAGAATTTCATAGGGATTTCTATTAACTAAAAACAATATAACTAATATTTACAAATTTTTTTTCATTATGTGCCACTTCTGTTTAGACATCTGAATAAAAGCTGAGATACTATTTCCTCCTGCCCAACATCTTCCCATTAAAAAATACAATATTAGTGCCACCAGAGCATAACACCTCTTAATCTGGCTTTTCTTTGGAAAAAAAACTGACTGCAATTACTCATAGTCTTAATCCTACAATCTTTCTTCACTAGATAAATTTTTGCTGAAGCAATTTCTCCAAGTTATAAAGAAAGCCTGCTAGAAGCTAGGAAATGAGCATCATACTTCTGATCAAACTGATAAGTGAATCAGGGTTCTTTTTACATCAATATGAAGACTGGAACACATCAACATTATTAGGCAAGATGGACATATAATATACTGATAATTTAGTTTCTACTCTAAGAATGAAAGAGAATCCACCAAGCACTCAGAAAATAGTAATACACATAAGATTCAAACATATAAGTAAGTATTTGGGGCATTAGAATGTTTCTCCTGAAGTATCAAATTCCAGAACTCAGTAGAGAATTCTGGAAGGAAACATTTGTGAAGTAAGAATTTTACTCTAATTAAATGATATTTCTGTAACCCTCTCTCATGTGAGGGTTACAGAAATATAAACTAACATGAAACCAAGGAGAAACACATCATATATATATAAATGTAAAAATGTTGGTGGATGATGTAATTCACCTCTTCTACAGAAAGTTTAAAATTAATAACCCAGGATTGCACAAATCATATAACAATAGTAACAACATATTTTATCAATTACACAATACCCAAGGTGCCATGAAATGTATATATTGAAAAATTACTTCAGCAAACCATACCTGACTGGCTATTCTAATGCACTCACTTAAACATTACTATAACATATCTGTTTTGTGATACCTGCCTATTCCTTAAAAGCAAACCACCGTGTTATCCCTAACTATGAAAACCAACATACAATTCTACCAAAGAAATTCCCCTTGGAAAGATGTCACCTGTAAGAGTTTATTATTCTTTGATACCATAGCAAAGTAACCCACAGAAATTTTGCATCCATATATATATATAAAAATTATATATAAAACATAATTTATATATGATTTTAAATTCAAAAGCATACTTGGCAAAATAAATCACATATAAAAAATATAATGTTGGTGATGATGTAGGAAACTATACATTTGTGTATAAAACCAATGAAGAAAACATATGAAAATACTATGGTCATTGTTGTTGGTGCATTTCTATGTTTCTACATTTGTTAAATTTTAATATACTACTTTTAAATGTTTAAAAATTCACAAAAAGTTAGTTTTCACCACACTTGTTAATCCATATAACTGTATCTTAAATATCTTGTTCATACCTGTGTATCTAAATGAGAATGTTGCTGATAAATTTATACGGATGTCAAAAATATATTTAAAGCTCAGTTTATTCTATATACCCATTAAAACAAAAACATTCTATCTCAAAATAACAGAAAATAACAGAAACATTTTACCATTTTACCAATTGACTAAATTCTGTAAGAATGTATATCATGACATGAAATTAGCATCAACTCAAATACTTTTTTAAACCTCTTAAATATTTTTTTTAAACTTTAAATTTTAATATATTAGAAAATTATGAGGAAAAGTCATTTCCAAAAGTTGAAAAAGTAAACCCCAAAACTATATAAATGATCAAGTTGCTGCCATTGTAAGCATTTTCTGGAAAATAGTTTTTAAAAAAGTCAAGGTTTAGTTGATATATGAGTACCCTAAGGATCAGAGATCAGAAAGGAATGAGGGAGCTAGAGCCTTTAAAAAAGGAAACAACTCCATTTAATGGTAACAAGCCACCCTGTCAAGGGACCCTGAGGAATATCAGAAATCAACAATTACAATAAGTTTAGTCTCATTAAATAAAAAAAAAAATATATAAAACATAAAGTGGCCACCTCATGTACCATTCCTATCTACACTAAGGATTTGCTATTGTTTTACTACATATATTAAAAAACTAGAAACAATTGTTTGAAAAAGCTTTAATGATAAAATTGTGACTTGTTATTTTTTATTATTCTATTTTCATGCAATCTTCAAATATTCCTGGCCAAACGTGCACAACTGCTATAATTGTGGATTCAGAAGGCTAGGGTACCAAATCGATTCTACTGTTTGAATTCTACAATGCAAAGTGTTACCGTAGCTCACTTCTCAGTGAAAAATTAGAAAAGAATATCTGAATTCTTTCACCCCTAAGGTAACTTACAAAGATCTACAGTCTCATCTCTCCTAGTTGGTTGCAGAAATTAATGTATTCCTCAACTTAAGTTATATAAATGAATGAGTGGAACATAACTGAATGGTCAATTTCTCACCAAGAATTAAATAAAAAAGGAAAGTGTGGGGAAAGTTTGCTATCCTAGACAAAATACTTAAATAAACCAGAAGACAGTATAGTTAAGCAGGTTTCTGGATGAATTTACCTGTCCTTAAACTAAACAAATATGAAGATTCCAGGGCAAAATATAGTTATTATCTCTGGTCTAATCTTGAACTGTTTCTAGCAAATGATATTACATATATTTAATATTTTAACTGCTGACATATATAATATGTTCAATATTTTAGTGGGGTTAAAAAACTAACTATTTTAGGCTTTAAATTATATTTATAGGACATTATCCTAGCAAACTGGTAACATTTTGGCTTTAGATAAATCAGGGTTCAAAATTTAAATGCACTAACTAGCTACTGGATCTCAGATAAATAACTCTAAGTGAAATAACATTATAGTAGTATCTCAATAATGTAAATACAGCAAAGGCTACTTTGATTCATATAGTTTATAATTTGTTAATATGTGAAACTTACTTAGCTCATCAGTTTATTTGTAATCACAAAAATTAACTCCTTACTAATCTGAAGAAAACAAGTTTGTTCAGCCACTTACAAAGTTACAAAGAAATCCATGTATGATCAAGCTAATTACATTGCTTAAAGATAACTTCCTATAGTAGGTTTTATTTTGTTTTCAGTCAACTGATAGGAAAACACTGTCCTGCCAAAATTAAGCAGGTTAGAAGACGGTCATTTTCCAAGGTGAAGGTGAAGTCGCTCAGTTGNATGTATGATCAAGCTAATTACATTGCTTAAAGATAACTTCCTATAGTAGGTTTTATTTTGTTTTCAGTCAACTGATAGGAAAACACTGTCCTGCCAAAATTAAGCAGGTTAGAAGACGGTCATTTTCCAAGGTGAAGGTGAAGTCGCTCAGTTGTGTCCGACTCTTTGCGACCCCGTGGACTGTAACCTACTAGCGTTCTCTGTCCATGGGATTCTCCAGGCAAGAATACTGGAGTGGGTTGCCATTTCCTTCTCCAGGGGATCTTCCTGACCCAGGGATTGAACCTGGGCTCCCGCATTGGAGGCAGACGCTTTAACCTCTGAGCCACCAGGGAATGGTCAATTAAAAAAAAAAAAAATCACCACTCAAGGACAAACGAAGCACTTTGCACTCCAGAAATGCTAGAATTTCTAAATAGCTCCATTCAACTTAATCCTTAATTTGCATATGTGGTTTGGATTTCCTTACTGATCTCCCTGTCCCATGTCAGCCTCCAACGTCTGGAAAAGTGATTGTCTAGCCATAATTTCATTTGTCTATTTAAGGAAGTTCCTTTGGTCCCGTTCTTTTGTGTCTCTTCATATGAAAGCAAATAGGTTTGGATCCATGTTATTTCTGAATTTATTAAACCAGTGGTTTTTAATTAGGGACAACCTTACCATCAGCCGCCACCTTTTTAAAGTAAGAATCTCTCAAAAAATGCTATTGAAGATAAGCAAAAAGTAAAAGCTTAAAAGCATTGTTATCTAAGAATCTAGGTCAAAAACCAGTTAAGACAAGGGTAAAGGAAATGCAAAACCACTCAGGAAAAGATGGTCTGCTCCATGTAATTGTTGTTGATCAAAATCCACATAATGGAGATGGAGCCAGCAAACCTTTTATAAAGTAACTCAATCTGCATTGTGATTTAGAAATAGGTAATTCATGAGATTAAGATGCCCTTTATATATCATCAGGAAGCAGTCAACCTAAAATGTAATCAATATAAAATAAGCCATAAATTTAGAAAAGTTGTGAAAGTATATTAAGAAAAAGAATGAGTGAGGCTGTAAGATGAGTGAAATGGACAACGGTCAGCAAGGAGCCTGTCCAAAGATGTGCTGGAGGGGAAGGATGTGTCTGTGAATCTCCCCCACCATGGAAATGCATCTCCATCCTCTCCCCAGAGCAGGGTGTCAATTCAGCCAATGAATCTTTCACAGATTTCCTGACTATAGTTCACTAAAAAGATAGGAAATGAACTACTGGTACACAATCCAGTGTGTGCTGAACCCTTTTCTTTCCTACCATCAAAGCTCCTCAAAAATGGAATTGCATTTTGTGCTTGATCTAAAAATACTTACTTGCATTTTGCATTTTCCCACATACTCTGTAGCATACTTGTGTTTCTTTTCATACAAATATTTTAAATGGTTTAACTAATTCCTGATAGAAGAAATAAAATTTTGTAGTAAAATTAGTACTCCACAACATGTACCCTCATGTTCTCCCAAAGTACTTTACTTTGGAAATCACGGCATAGACTGCCAGCTGGTTTAAAAATATATATTCTCTTAAAGCTACATCTACAAAGTAAATTTCCAATATTAATTAAGTTTTTCAAATACCTTAATTCTTGGAACAGACTCCTGAACCACTGGACACCAATGTTTTGCTATGATAGTTGACTGATTCCCAATACAAATTAGAATTAGTATACTGGCATTTTCATTTACAAACCCATTGAAGAATGTAGATTATAGGACTTGCACATTTGTCTCTACTAATTATCATAATGTCAGCCTTTCAAAGGGCTAAAGTACCAGATGCTATACCCCAAGGTTCTGACTTAAGAACACTGTCTCGTGCAGTTCATCTGTAAACAAATGACCAGTCTGCATCTATGCGTTTGCTGGCTTCTTCATGTGAAAGAGGAAACCCAGTGAGAGAGAGGAGAAACACAGAAGGTAACTAATATATCCTCCTCTCCCTGCCAACATTTACTTCAAAACTAAGTCCTACACTATTTTATCACTCCCTCATCCAAATAAAACTGTACCCATCTAACCAACACCATTACTAATGTTGACACAGAGGCAGAACACAGTCTGTGACCAAGTTGTTGTTTATTCACAAAGTCCTGTCTGACTCTTTGCAACCCCACGAACTATAGCCCACTAGGTTCCCCTGCCCATGGAATTTTCCAGGCAAGAATACTGGAGTGGACTGCCACTTCCTTCTCCAGGATTCTTTGGGACCCAGGGATTAAACCTATGTCCCTTGCTTTGCAGGCAGATTCTTTACCACTGAAACACCAGGGAAGTCTCTATTACCAAGTTCAGTTCAGTTGCTCAATCATGTCCGACTCTTTGCAACCCCATGAACCACAGCACTCCAGGCTTCCCTGTCCATCACCAACTCCCGGAGTCCAC
>SJXQ01003375.1:101513-123936 GCA_006408695.1 Aepyceros melampus
TCTCCAGATAAGAATACTGAGGTGGATAGTCATTCCCTTCTCCAGGGGATCTTCCTGACCTAGGGATCGAACCTGGATCTCCCACAATGCAGGCAGATTCATTAATATCTGAGCTATCAGGGAAGCCCAAGAATACTGGCTGTGCTTTGCTTAATCACTCAGTCATGTCTGGCTCTTTGCGACCCCATGGACTGTAGCCCACCAGGCTCCTCTGTCCATGAGAATTCTTCAGGCAAGAATACTGGAGTGGGTAGCCATTCCTTTCTTCAGGGTATCTTCCTGATCCAGGGACTGAACCCAGGTCTCCTGCACTGCAGGCAGATTCTTTACCATCTGAGCCACCAGGGGGAGGCCCATTGAGGATATACTTGTTACTTTCATAAGAGACATTCTCTATTCCTCTGGTTAATAGAATTCCTATTTTGTATAAGATTTGGATACCATGTGCTTCAGTGAGCACTCTTCGGCCTATACTCATATTTGGAATCCCTGTGAATGCAATACAATACAGTGATGCATCTAAGTTTCATTGGAGAACTCAAAAACTGAAACTTCCATCCACAGTTTTGACATGATTGATCTGGACTGGCACCTATGAGATATTCTATGTGCTCCTTATTCTGAGTTGTACTTCACACTTTACTCCATTTTCATCCAAGTAGAATGATCAGTGAGGTCCCTTGCTCTTTGGTTTCTATCTGTGTTCAAGACATTAGTGAGAAGGAAGAGAGAAGGGTCAGGGGTTATCCACAAGCTCTCTGCCTACTAGGTCCCTTGCCCAATCTGTGTCTCCTATGAAGGTCATGTTCCCTTTCTGTCTCAAGGTGGCTTCGTCCCCAGGATTCTCTGCTATGAGTAAAACTCAGAGTTATACTATGGTGGTGAGCCTTCTGGTTTGCTTTATCTCTTCTCCAGTGGGTCCTCCCGAATGAGAAATTGAATCAGCGTCTCCTGCATTGCAGGCGGATTCTTTACCAACTGAGCTATCAGTTGTGCCTTAAAGGTTTGTTAACTTATTTTAACTGGAGAATGCTCTTCTTTTGGTACTCATGCAATATAGATATTTATTTGAGGTAATCATTTTGTTAGGAATCATGTAAATTGAACATTCTGCCTTAACCTACAAGGACATTTTTTCCCTTTTACCTGCAAAATTACCTGACAATAGCTTTAATAATCACTTTGCATGTTTATAAAACATTTTGTATGTCACATTATACACCCAATATTGGATTAGCTATATATATTGTTTAAATCTATGATGTTCTTAAGTATCGATTGTGAAACAAAACACATTTATGTGGCTCCTATTGATTTTTAATTTTACAAAGATTATATGTATGAATATATTCAACCTCTTCTGAATTTTCAGCTTTTGATATTAAGATTATGGAATCTTATGATTCTGATTACCCATCCAACAATGTGTGCAAACTTTTCTGTGCATTGTGCTGTATGTAATATTATACTGAGTACACTGAGTTAGGAAAAGCGCGTCTTTTGCAGCATGTTTATGAAATTGCCAATCTCATTACACGCTGTTATTTTCTTTTTAAACTTTGTCTCTCCTAAGAGCAATTATTGATAGCAGACAAAAAAAGAAAGGTTTTAAAAGAGAAAACTCTCCTAAGAGAGGAGTAAGCAGTGAAAACAGGAACAGAACATTAGTCTAAGTAACTAGCTCCCCTATCTCAAGAACTTTTGTTTTCAAATAACTAAGTTTCCTTTTTTTTCAAGTTTTATTTTTCTTTATCCTTTCCAACACCAGATTTTCTCATTTGTCTTCTATACCTTTTGAAAAGACACCTACAGTAAAGAAAAAAATACACTGGCATTTCCAATGCAGCTGCAAATTTTACACGGCTACAGAAAAGCATTATCTTCTTAAAAGGGGGAAAAATAAAAACAATAAAAACATGAACCGAGAAAGCACAGAAGGTAGTGATCACATTTAGTTGTTTATCATGGAATCATCTTTATAATCCATCTGTTTTGATTTCACAGAGCAAGTTGTGAGTAATTAGAAAGATTCTCATTTTATAGATTTGGGCTGGGAAGCTTGTAAAATCAAGACAACAGAAATTTTGCTGGTTTTTTCTTTTTTTTTTTTTTGGTATTTGAATTTCAATTTGGGTAAATGGACAACAGGTGTGTGATGGAGCCTTACAGAACCTACAGATACCTTTCTATAGCTTTGATGATATAAACACTATAGTGTATTTTCTATTCTCTTTTTATTTAAAAAGGGATATTTCATTTAAAAAAAGATAGCATCATATCAGCAACTCACAAAATTTAAGGTGCAAGTGTTACCGAATCAGGTTCCTTCTGCCCAACCCACAGGAAGCCAAAATGGCAAGCCGCCGAGGTTTGCGGCAAAGATAGGACTTAGTCGCAAATCAGCCAAGAAAGGAAAAGAAATTTCAAAACTACCTCCCCGAAGGCTAGGGGTTCTGAGTATTCAGGAGACAATGCAAAAGCAGCAGGGCTGTCTGAGGTTTGGGGAGTGCTAAAGCTTAATTGGAAAAAGTGCAGTAATTGCCCTCCAGGCTAGAGGGTCCTCTGCTGTGGAGGTTTAGGCCCTCTGAAGTCAGGAGGTCACTGAGCAGACACTCACGCATGCCCAGTAGAAGGTTCGGGGGGTCCTATTTGGTTTTAACCAGCTCCATTCAAACTAGATGCAGCTGACTCCAAGTTCCTGAAAAATAATTACTGGGTAAACATCTTATTGTTTAAGCTAGGTGAGGCTCAGAGGGCATCCAAGTCTTAAAATGACCTTGATTAGTGTGTACATATGATGTGTGCTCAGTTGCTCAATCGTGTCTGTCTGACTCTTTGTAACCCTATGGACTGCAGCTCACCAGGCTGCTCTATCCATGGGATTCTTCAGGCAATAATACTGGACTGGATTGCCGTTTCCTCCTCCAGGGGGTCTTCCTGACCCAGAGATCAAAGCTGCATCTCCTGGGTCTCCTACATTGCAGGCTGATTCTTTACCCACTGAGCCAAGGCAGGTGAGATGGATTTAACCCACAGTATCACAAGAAGATCAATGTGTTAAAAAGTAAGTTTCTGTGTAAAATTAGTTACCATTGTTGTCTTCAAAAATTTTTAGCCTCTTTAAATGTAAGACTGGTTTTACCCCAGGTATGTGGACCTGATGATATTATACATTGGAAACATAAAAATCTCTATTGGGCATTCCTACATATCTTTCTTTAGATGCCAAATTTGTATTTTTAGCCATTGTGATGGTAGAAAATCAGGGAGTCAGGAACTCTAGCTTCTGATTGGGCTTGATTGGTCCTAGTTACATTTGATAGTGATGAGAGCTCTGGCAGGATGCATGATGGGTAAGATGGGCCTGAAACTGACCTGCTGAGAGGTTGCCTGGAGGTGTAACTGGACAACAGGAGAAGGCCTGGCAAAATGGCAATGATTTTGAACTCTGGGTTGTCGTAAGTCAAGCCTCCAACACCATGAGGCACCACCGTGAGACAAATAAAAAGGATGGTGAGTTACGCACTTTACTTTTTTTGTCTTGGTAGTTAGGTTAGGGAAGTTTGGGTAAAGAGTTTTCCAGTCTTTATTTCTGTCTAGAAAGTGAAAGCACTAGTCACTCAGTCATATCTGACTCTGTAATCCTAGGGACAGAAGCCTGCCAGGCTCTTCTGTCCGTGGGATTCTCCAGGCAAGAATACTCGAGTGAGTTGCCGTATCTTTCTCCAGGGGATCTTCCTGACCCATGGATTGAACCCAGGTCTCCCGCATTGCAGGCCGATTTCCTGACCATCTGAACCACCAGGAAAGGAAGTTTGGGTAAAGAATTTTCCAGTTTTTATTCCTTTGTCTAACTTGGGGCCAAGTGGGATGTGGGCTTAATGGAAAACAGTGTTGAGAGTCAGCAGAAATGCTTGGTCAAGCTTAGGAGACAGTATGGTGGCCCAAATGGTGCTTATTTTCTGAAACGTTGTCACCTAGAGTGGGATTTCTTCATGCTTCCCCTCACCCCACCCCAGGAGTTGGGGTGAAGGGAAGCTGGCTATATTGGAGAATGTTAAAGAAGATCTAGCAGACGTGGAAATGCGCTGAGAGCCACGAAGCCGTCCCTTTGTGGACCAGAGGAGAGGGCTGCGGAAAGCAGAGGAAGAAGGCCAGGAGAACCTCAGCGCTTTCTCGGCCTTGTGAGAGTGGACTTGTCAGCAATATATATATCAATAATTAATAGAGGCTTTTTAGAAAGTAAGACTACTAATAGATACTTTAATAGCTGAAGTCCTCCTCAGTATTACACATGACCTGTGGACAGGTTTTAGTCACCATTAATTATTCATTTATTCAACAAATGGATATTAAGTTCAAAGTCCTAAAGCATGCAGGGAATTAAATTTAAAAGAAACATTGAAGGCTCTCTGTGGCTCTGAGGACATTAAAATCCTAGGTGCTAACAGAAACAGAGGGATCCCCTGTCATATACTTGGGCTCTAATTATGACTGGAACACTGTGGTGATCTGTGCCCTTGTTCTTGTAACCTGCCTGTCGTTTGGCTCACTCCCTATCCCTCACAGGGCCAACTCACTTGTAGATTCACGTCCCTCACTGTAACTACCTATCTAGATACTATTTTTAAATTTCTAGTTAACTTAAAGCCATGATAGTGTGCAGTTTGGAACATAAGATTTAAGGATAAGTAATGGCTGAAGTTGTCTCAAGTTAACGTCCTGTGAAAGGAACTTCGTAGCCACACTGCTTTGAAATTTCCTGTCTTTCATGCATCTGGGGCTGAAAAATTTATTTCTACATCAGTGATACTATAATAGGCATTCATGCAGGTGGGAGCTTCTCTTCCTCCTCCAGTAACAAGTGTACATTCCTTACTTCAATTCAATGTAAGGATAAATTCCAGATGGTATATAAAGATATCTTTTTGAATTAACAGCTATAGAATATTCCAGACCGTGCAGGTTTTAGAACAACCCAGGTGATTTTCATGCACTTTAACCTTTTCAGGAAAGTGTTCCTTTCATTTCAGTTTGTATGACTTTAAAACTTGTTTAAGTTGCCATCTACTAGTTGGAACACTGGCTTGTTTCATCATGCCAGAATTTATTTTCCTGTTTATCAATTTATCTAGATGCTTCCTGTGTCCCTCTATGGCTTTTTGAAAATAATGGAGAAGTAATGTAAGAATTGTGTTTAAAACCAGATTTGTATAGTGGGAGAGGGTGTGTATTTTTTTCAGGTGTCATAATGGACACATTACATTCTCAGTGTAATAGTTTGTCAATAAAGTCACTCAATGCGGGTTTTCATCTAAAAATGTTATATAAAGTAAATTTAGGCAGTGAGAGGGCATATGGCACCACCTAGATTTCACTAGAATGTGCCAGTCATGAAACTTGAATGTCTGTCCCTAAACACAGAATATTTTCTTTAGTTACCAGGAGTTATCCCAGATTTTGAGGTTGGATCAAGAGCTAATTTGGTATTTGTTCATAATGATAAACTACCTGGCATTTGAATATATTAATAAGACATCTAGAGTAGTTCAAGGATGCTTGATAATTTCTGCTCTCTCAAAAATGTGTATCATTTCCAAGATATTTCACAGTGAACTATCTTAAAATCTTAAACAGTAAATTGAGTCTCCAAGGTGGCCTTAGAACTACCTATCTCAATGGAAGTGTCTCCAGAAAAAGAACCATCTTTCAATCTTTAGATGAGAATTGGTAAATTTCTGGTTTAAATATGCATGGCATTCCGTATCAGTTTCTCTCTCTCCACCACATGCCTTTGTGAGTAAAACATGATGGCAGGAATGGTGGCCTTCATGGGGCAAATGGCTAATTAGATTTTTTTAGTATCAAAAGTCCTTTCATTACTAGAATATCTACATTGTCTTATAATAGAGAGTTGGACTATAAAGAAAACTGAGCACCGAAGAATTGATGCATTTGAACTGTGGTGTTGAAGAAGACTCTTGAGAGTCCCTTGGACCGCAAGGAGATCAGTCCTGGGTGTTCATTGGCAGGACTGATGTTGAAGCTGAAATTCCAGTACTTTGGCCACCTGATGCAAAGAGCTGACTCATTTGAAAACACTCTGATGCCGGGAAAGATTGAGGGCAGGAGGAGAAGGGGATGACAGAGGATGAGATGGCTGGATGACATCACTGACTCAATGGACATGAGTTTGAGTGAACTCTGAGAGTTGGTGATGGACAGGGAGGCCTGGCGTGCTGCAGTCCATGGGGTTGCAAATAGTTGGACACGACTGAGCAACTGAACTAAATAATAGTAAACATAATCTGTTGCACACTCGTATATTTTGATTCCTTTTTGTAAGTTAATTTTAAATGTGGAAGTTCTATGCCCTTGGTTCACACACATGGATTATTTATAAAATCATGCTTTAAATTGGGGAAGGATATGGCAGCCCACTCTAGTATTCTTGCCTGGAAAATCCCACGGACGGAGGAGCCTGGTGGGCTACAGTCCATGGGGGTCACAAAAAGTCGAACATGACTAAGAGATTAAACAACAACATCTTTTTTGAAAACATAGCTATCAAGCTATTCATGTTTTTTTTTTTTGTCAGAAAAATAATCAAATATATATCAAGAAATGCTTGATATAACTTTTATTCTTATGACCCTTGAATATTTTATCAATCTATGTTTATTTCTGAATACTTGTAAATAATAGCTATTCCTACTAGTCAGACATGTGTGGTTAACATTTAAAAGTGCATTGTAAAAGAAAATATATTTAAGTAGGAACAGTATTCTGCAAATATTGCCCTAATTAAAACTGCTGATTTCCCAAGGATTGGAGATCCTAAGTCTGTTGTTTTCTTTCAATTTTGGATTATAGGAACATTATAATGAGCTAAGGGCCTGCTGGATAATGATAATGTTAATGCTTCTGAATAACTGCTTAGGACACAGATAATTTGGAATAGAACTTTGAAATGAAAATTGTATATTTCTCTTTAAATAATTGAAGTAAAATATGGACAGTATCCACTTACACAACTAACTTAAATCTGTCTCTAGAAGAAAGCTTTAATTTTTCAGGTCCAGTCCACAAAACAAAGTGTTAACTAGCTTCATATTTATTCTCATTTTTAATTTACTTCTTTTTAATCATAGTACAACGTCACTACAGTTTGTATGGAAACAGCTTTTCATGGTTCCTTAAGGGGGTCATTTACTTCAGTCATATTCAGGAGATATATATATATGCACACACACACACACACACACACACTTTAACTGTAGTGACAGGAATTCATAGCCATTAATTATATTACATAACCCTTCCTGAAGATGTCTCACTAAATAATAGTAAACATAATCTGTTGCACACTCGTATATTTTGATTCCTTTTTGTAAGTTAATTTTAAATGTGGAAGTTCTATGCCCTTGGTTCACACACATGGATTATTTATAAAATCATGCTTTAAATTGGGGAAGGATATGGCAGCCCACTCTAGTATTCTTGCCTGGAAAATCCCACGGACGGAGGAGCCTGGTGGGCTACAGTCCATGGGGGTCACAAAAAGTCGAACATGACTAAGAGATTAAACAACAACATCTTTTTTGAAAACATAGCTATCAAGCTATTCATGTTTTTTTTTTTTGTCAGAAAAATAATCAAATATATATCAAGAAATGCTTGATATAACTTTTATTCTTATGACCCTTGAATATTTTATCAATCTATGTTTATTTCTGAATACTTGTAAATAATAGCTATTCCTACTAGTCAGACATGTGTGGTTAACATTTAAAAGTGCATTGTAAAAGAAAATATATTTAAGTAGGAACAGTATTCTGCAAATATTGCCCTAATTAAAACTGCTGATTTTCCAAGGATTGGAGATCCTAAGTCTGTTGTTTTCTTTCAATTTTGGATTATAGGAACATTATAATGAGCTAAGGGCCTGCTGGATAATGATAATGTTAATGCTTCTGAATAACTGCTTAGGACACAGATAATTTGGAATAGAACTTTGAAATGAAAATTGTATATTTCTCTTTAAATAATTGAAGTAAAATATGGACAGTATCCACTTACACAACTAACTTAAATCTGTCTCTAGAAGAAAGCTTTAATTTTTCAGGTCCAGTCCACAAAACAAAGTGTTAACTAGCTTCATATTTATTCTCATTTTTAATTTACTTCTTTTTAATCATAGTACAACGTCACTACAGTTTGTATGGAAACAGCTTTTCATGGTTCCTTAAGGGGGTCATTTACTTCAGTCATATTCAGGAATATATATATATGCACACACACACACACACACACACACTTTAACTGTAGTGACAGGAATTCATAGCCATTAATTATATTACATAACCCTTCCTGAAGATGTCTCTAAAATTACATTTTCCTTATTACATAGCTAGTTTTCGTGTATTTACAAATGAGGAACATTATAATTATTAACATAAAAGCATAGCATAAAGTTTAGAGTATAAATAGTTTCACTTGGACAAAGAACATACTGAATGAATTATCAGAGCCATTTTATTGGTTCTTAGATTTACCATAGAAGACATAAAACACCCTTATTAAAGTTTCCCAGCACTTAAGTCCATTTAAGGTCTATTTCATATGCCCTTAAGTTCTTCAGTTGTTATTGCCAGTAAAAGGAGAGTACCTGATGAAAAAGCCATTCTTCTCTCATAATCTTCTCCTAATGAGGACACAGAATACTGTCTCCAATTTGATGGGAACACTGCCTCTCTGACTCTTTAGAGTTTGTGTGGACATGAGGAGAAAATGTTGGTTAATTTTGCTTCCTAATGGTCTCAATGGTTGAAGATCAGTCAATAAACTTTTAGCTTCATACTAATGTCTTAAAATTGCCAACTGGCTTCTATTTAGATGTAGTGATATTGTGATTTACTATACATATATATGTATGTGTGTGTATAGGTCTTTGTCCATGGTTCCTGGCCCACAACTCCCCCAAACCCTTGGAATTTCCTGAGCAGTAACAACATCTTTTATGTTTGGTCCCTTGTCCTCAGTTCCTGAGACTGCTTCAACTGCACCTGGGTTTAATAATGAAGTGACTTCTGGAAATCTCTTTAAAGATGCCAGGGGATTTAAAGTTAAATTTAAAGATTAAAGTTACCAGGAGAAGCTAATCAGGAACAGAAGGTTGAAACTTTCAGCCCCATACCCTGATTTCTAGATTTGATTCAATCACCAAAAATGGCCACTAGAATGTCTATGTAGTGAAGCCTCATTTAAAAAAAAAAATCAATAAAGGAGAAGATCAAAGAGATCTGGGTTGTTAAACACATGGAAATTTGGAGAGAGGAGTGCACTTGGAGAACATGGAAAAGTGAAAGTGAAGTCGCTCAGTCGTATCCGACTCTTTGCGACCCCATGGACTGTAGCCTATCAGGCTCCTCAGTCCGTGGAATTTTCCAGGCAAGAGTACTGGAGTGGGTTGTCATTTCATAAACATGGAAGTTCCAGCTTTTTCCGATAACTTCGCATAACTTCTACATCTCTTCATCTGGCTATTGATCCACATCCTTTGATATTGTTTGTAATAAACCCATTATCTAGTGGTTGATTTCCTGAGTTTTGTGAGCTTTTCTAGCAAATTAAGTGAAACCAAGGAAGAGGTCATGGGAACCTTTGCCTTATAGTGAGTTGGTCAGAAACATGGGTGACAATGTTCACTTGAAGTTGAACCTAGGGGATAGTTTTGTAGGACTGAGCCCTGAACTGGTGAGATCTGAATCTATCTCTGGGTAAGCAGTGTCAGATTTGAGCTGAATTGTAGGACACCTAGCTGGTATCGGGCTTCTGTGATAGTTCAGTTGGTAAAGAACCTGACTGTAATGTGGGAGACCCCGGTTTGATTCCTGAGTTTGGAAGAACCGCTGGAAAAGGGATAGGCTACTCACTCCCTATTCTTGGGCTTCCCTTGTGGCTCAGCTGGTAAAGAATTTGCCTGCAATGCAAGAGACCTGTGTTCAATCCCTGGGATGGGAAGATCCCCTGGAGATGGGAACGGCTACCCACTCCAGTATTCTGGCCTGGAGAATTCCATGGACTGTATAGTCTATGGGGTTGCAAAGAGTAGGACAGGACTGAGTGATTTTCACTATTACTAGGTGGTAGCAGAATTGCTTAGCCTGAGGGGAAAAGCTCACATTTTAGGGTTGGATACAGAATCCTTAGATGCTGAAACATAAAATAAGAAAGTTGAGGCTTCTAAGGACTGGCATATATTCCAGAAATTGTATTGATCCTATTTCTTTTAATTAACAAACTCTTTTCCACTTCGCGTAATTTTTCTATGCTTTGAAAGGTTCACTAACTAGTTGTAGGTTTCATAGCTCACAAGAGGAAGAAACTGCAGTGAACTCTGGTTTGTGGAACTTTGGCTGTTGGGCTCAAAAATTCACTTTTGTATCTCCACTGATCACAGAAGAGAGAAACAACTCTCCTGCAAGTACAGAACCAAAATCTCCAATCTGAAAAATGGAAATCCTGTTTAAACTTTTAATTTAAATCTTCTTTAAACTCTGAAGATAAAATCTCAAGTCATGACTAGATTTCAAAGTAGTGACATGGCCAGCTGGGCATATGTCTAGAGATGTAGTATCATAAGGTTGGTATGAATACCTGATGAAAATCTCCCTCATGATTCCCAAATCATATGTACAGCTACATTTAATAGTTACACAAATCATTAATGTTGGGCTATCGGGCCCTGAAAGCTGAATTGTCAAAGATTAAGGTTTTCAACAACAAAGATCTTGTCTAGATAGTAAGAAACATACATTAATCAGAGAATTCTCTAGGCAATTTGGTTAATAATTCATCTTGCTCAATATTATAAAATACGACAACTGAGAAAATTATGAAAGGTCTTCAGAGTGCTCAGTGTAGTTGCCCATCCTCTTGGGAATTAAAAGGGCAAATTTTCTGTCAAAGATTTTTGCTATTTTCTTCCCATTTCTACTTCTGAGGAGATCTGGATTGAGGATGACTTAGATAAGATAGCAATTTCAAATTTAAAGTCAAAATGGAAGCAACTTAAGAAATTTTTAAAATTCCAAATCTAAAACCATTGAAACCTAACTGTCAAATCCAATCACCTGTCTCATATATTAACAATTTTTAATCCTGGCTCAATGTAACCCTCTCCCACGTATTCCTGTCTTAATTAGAACACTGGAGTGGGTTGCCATTTCCTTCTCCAATGCATGAAAGTGAAAAGTGAAGTCACTGAGTCGTGTCTGACTCTCAGCAACCCCATGGACTGCAGCCCACCAGGCTCCTCCGTCCATGGGATTTTCCAGGCAAGATGCTGGAGTGGGGTGCCATCGCCTCCTCTTGTCTTAATTCTAGTCTTATGGATTTTGTCATAGATGACTTCTCAGACTCAGTTCCTCCACCCTAATAACAATGTTGCTACTTACATTCTTCTGATGCAGGATACATGTGTTTTTTTTTTTTTTTTTTTTCCTTTTCTCACAACAGCCAATTCTCTCCTTTCCAGACATCAACAGGATGTCCTCCATTTCAATTCAGTTGAAACTATTTACTTGCGATTAGTGTCATTTCCGGGGAGGGCAATGGCGCCCCACTCCAGTACTCTTCCCTGGGAAATCCCATGGACAGAGGAGCCTCGTAGGCTGCAGTCCATGGGGTCGCTAAAGGTCGGACGCGACTGAGACTTCACTTTCGTGCATTGGAGAAGGAGATGGCAACCCACTCCAGTGTTCTTGCCTGGAGAATCCCAGGGACAAGGGAGCCTGGTGGGCTTCTGTCTATGGGGTCACAGAGTTGGACATGATTGGCGCGACTTAGCAGCAGCAGCAGCAGTGTCATTTCCACAAAACTGCCCTCTATTTTAGACACCAATGGTGAGTTTAGAGCCTCTACTTCTGACACACCTGCTAAAGATCAGGGGTTCCTACAACTTCCTCCACAAATTTGATAATGCCTAGTCTTGGTGTATCATCAACCCAGAAGCTCTCCAAACTCCATTGTTTAGGGGTTTTCATAGTTTTTAGTACATAGCTTTGTCTGATTAAATCATTACTGCTGCTGTTGCTAAGTCGCTTCAGTCATGTCCAACTCTGTGCGACTCCATAGACTGCAGCCCACCAGGCTCCCCTGTCCCCAGGATTCTCCAGGCAAGAACACTGGAGTGGGTTGCCATTGCCTTCTGCAGATTAAATCATTGGCCAAATGTAAATAACTTAATCTCTAGCCCCTTTTCTCTCTCCAGAGGACAGGGGACAGGAGTGAAAATTCCATCCGTGTTCAATTGTGCCTTGGCCTTTCTGGTGACTGTCACCTATCCTGAAGCTGTCTAGAGGACCCCCCAGTTAAACTGCTGCTGCTGCTACTAAGTCGTTCAGTCGTGTCTGACTCTGTACGATCCCATAGATGGCAGCCCACCAGGCTCCCCCGTCCCTGGGATTCTCCAGGCAAGAACACTGGAGTGGGTTGCCATTTCCTTCTCCAAAGCACAAAAGTGAAAAGTGAAAGTGAAGTCGCTCAGTCGCCTCTGACTCTTAGTGACCCCACGGACTGCAGCCTACCAGGCTCTCCTGCCCATGAGATTTTCCAGGCAAGAGCACTGGAGTGGGTTGCCATTGTCCTCTCCTCCCAGTTAAACTGGTATTTACGCATTAGATGTAAACTTAGAATAAATTCATTTACAGTTGAAACACTCCTCTCACCCCATCAGTTGGGAAGCCACCAGGTTTTAGGGTCTCTGTACTAGGATCTAAGGATAAGATAGATTTAATAGAAATAATAAGATATATTTCTTATTATATCACATCACCCTATCTTGTTCAGTATCCCTTACAGGACCTACCCTAGACCTGTGGTTCTAATTACTCTGTGTGTGTCCCTGAAACTGTGTTGAAATAGAGATTCCTGGACCCTGTGTGTGGACTTTCTGGGTCAGTGGATTATTTTTTGTGGGGGAGGGTTGCCTGAGAATATGCAATTCTAACAAGTTCCCAGATGATGTTGATACCATAGGTCCAAAAGTCACACTTTTCAGAATGACTAGCTGAGACACTGTCACCTCAGCAACTCACCATGCTCACAATTTCATGTACCTCATTTTGTAAAGTCTTCCTTTAATCAATTTTAAAAATATTTATTTATTTGGTTGTGTCTGGTCTTAACTGCAGCACGCAGGATCTTTGATGCTGCCTGCTGGATCTTTTGCTGTGGCACATGAATTCTCTATTTGTGGTGGGTAAGCTTCAGAGTGTGTGGGCTTCAGAGCAGTCCTGGCAGCTTAGCTGCTTTGCACCTTGTGGGACTCCTGTTCCCTGACCAGAATCAAACCAGCGTGTCCTAAATTGCAAGTCCTCCCAGCCCACCTCTGCCAAAAAAAGCCACACTTTTCAGAATGACTAGTTGAAACATTGTCTCAGTAGTAACTCACCATGCTCTCAACTTTATATGCCCCATTCTCTGAGCTCTCCCTTTAATCATTTCTTGTAATACTAACTTTGCCATTGTTCAGTCTCTCTGGGACTTCCAAATTACTTTTAACATCTTAACACAAGACCCTCATTCCTTTGATGTCCTCTCTAGCTTCTTTTCCTGCCTAAATTCTATGATCAATCATTTTTTTTTTGCCTACACCTTCACCTTCCTTGTTTCTTTTTTTACTTTGCTGAACCAGCTTGGAAAGTAATCGATCCTAGTTAGTTACAGATTTCCAGTTAATCTTCATTTATTCCTGAGAAACTGGATGCATCAAGTAAAGCATGCTGTCATCTTCCATTTAAATTTATAACTGAGAACCTCAGCACTGCCTCTCTCAATCATCCCAGTTCAGTTGCTCAGTCATGTCTGACTCTTTGTGACCCCATGGACTGCAACATGCCAGCCCTCCCTGTCCATCACCAACTCCCAGAGTTTGTTCAAACTCATATCCATTGAGTCAGTGATGCCATCCAACCACCTCATCCTCTGTCATCCCCTTCTCCTCTTGCCTTCAATCTTTCCCAGCTTCAGGGTGTTTTCCAATGAGTTAATTCTTCACATCAGGTGGCCAAAGTATTGGAGCTTCAGCATCAGTCCTTCCAATGAATAGTGAGGGTTTTTATGACTGGCTGGTTTGATCTCCTTGCAGTCCAAGGGACTCTTAAGAGTCTTCTCCAACACCACAGTTCAAAAGCATCAATTCTTCAGTGCTCAGCTTTCTTTATGGTCCAACTCTCACATCCATACATGACTACTGGAAAAACCATAGCTTTGACTGGACAAACCTTTGTTGGCAAAGTAATGCCTCTGCTTTTTACTATGCTGCCTAGGTTGCTCATCAGGTTGGCTCAGAGGGTAAAGTGTTTGCCTGCAATGCATGAGACCTGGGTTCGATCCCTGGGTTGGGAGATCCCCTGAGGAAGGAAATGGCACCCCAGTCCAGTATTCTTGCCTGGAGAATCCCATGGACAGAGGAGCCTGACGGGCTACAGTCCATGGGGTCGCAAAGAGTCGAACACGACTGAGTGACTTCACTTCAGTACTTCAGCTTAGTCATGGGTTTTCTTCCAAGGAACAAGTGTCTTTTAATTTCTCAATCATCTTGATATGCCCCAATCCATTCCCTCTCTAATTCATCTAGGTAATAGTTTTGTATCTTTTCTTGTTTCTTACACATGACACCTCCCCAGAAATTATTCTTTTTGGTTCCTACTTCCCTAGGAACATTGAATCAAGCAGAAAATAACTTCCATGGACTCCTGACACCATTTATATCTACTTTACTGTGTCTGCACCTATATTAAAATTGCCTTCTCATTATTACACATGAACTACATGGCCCTTATCTGGACATTCTCTGATGACCCTTAATTTACAGAAAAAAGCAGTGAGAATGGAGTTATTTTCTTATAACACAGCTTAAATGTGTTATGTTTCTAGAGCTGGGACTGAAAATCAGTGTATTTGAAAGGGGTGCACCTATTAGAAAACCAGTGGTGGAAAAATTCTAGATGAATCTGGCGACTGAGAAAACACTTTCACTACTATGATATCCTTGAAATAGACCTTCAGCATTCCCATTTGGACCAAATTCAGTCACTCCAGAGAGCTCACTAGGGTTTGAGATTTCTGAGGTCAGTGAACAAATACCCTCAGTCAGAAAGTGGAGAGAAAAGACTTACCAGGTACATCATCTTAAGGACATTTAATTTAAAACACACTTCATGGGATTGACATACACTATTGATGCTATGTATAAACCAGCTAACTAGAGAAAACCTACAGTATAGCACAAGGACCTCTACTCAGGGTCTGCGGTGATTTAAATGAGAAGGATATCCGAAGAAGAGGGATATATGTGAACAAATAGCTGATTTCACTTTGCTGTACAATAGAAACTAACACAACATTATAAAGCAATTATACTCCATAAAAGTTGAAAAAATATCAAAACACTGCCTGATGAGGTCAGGCTCACCCAGAAAAATAAATACAAAAAACCTACTTCATAGTCAAATGCAGTCTTAGTAACTATCTGCTACCTGATCATTTCCACTCTATAACAGTGGGAAGAGTGGAAAGAGCCCAGAACTTTCTCAAATGCTTGAAATTAGGGAAAATTTTGTATCCTTGGAAGAAAACAGCTCAGAAAAGCTTGAAGATATAGAAAGTAAACCTAAAAAAAATGTTATCCTTTTGAGAAAATGTTATCTTTTTGAGAAAATGTTGAATCTCTGCAAGAACAATAGTGTGAAAATCACTGTCATTTATATCTGTCAATGTGTTTGGCAATAATTTATATAATGTATATGCTCTTTCTTAACACTAGCTTAAGAGAAAGCTTTGTTTCTGAGAAATTTATCTATCAAAATCTTTAAAAACATCTTTCATCCTTAAAATGCAAAAACTGTAAAATATTGTCAGACAACTCTGCATATAATTAACTTTATATAAATGTACATAATAGGTGACAACATTGCCACTAGTGGCTGGTGTTTTTGCTTTTATTTCATTTTATAATGATAAATCCAGTTAAAATCCAGCTTCTTAACTGAATTTCAGAATGAGTGTCTCAGAGATCAATATATATGTAGTCTAATCTTTAGAAATAAATCTTTTCTAGTTTCTTAAAATATCACATAGGTTCTGACTTTGGTTATACTCTGAAAAAGTACCTAGATTTATCCACATTTAATGCAAGTTGAACACTTTGAATGTTTACTCTGTTTTTTTGGCTCTTTAATTATAATAAAACACTTCTTATAAAATATATGGTTAACAAATGGATAAGTTGAACATTATATAGTTAAATTTTTACTTTGTGTTTTCAATTCTTTAAGTTGGTGCATATACTTGGAATAATATGCATTTTACTATATCATATTTCAGGCTTTTTATCTTCAGCTACAAAATTTTTCCATCTTTTTAATTATGTTAACAGCTTTGAGTCATCAGCATTGCCCCTTCACCTCCAAACATTATATAGTTAAATTTTTACTTTGTGTTTTCAATTCTTTAAGTTGGTGCATATACTTGGAATAATATGCATTTTACTATATCATATTTCAGGCTTTTTATCTTCAGCTACAAAATTTTTCCATCTTTTTAATTATGTTAACAGCTTTGAGTCATCCAGCATTGCCCCTTCACCTCCACTAATTCACAACTGTTTTATGTTTCTCCAGAGGATGCATTTCCATAGTTCTGCTTTGTTATAAAGGTTTATTTTTTTTTCCTTCTCTCTCTTTTTTTTTTTGACTGCCATCCAAATTTTTTTGGCTTTCTCTGGGATTTTCATTTATTGTTTGTCACTTTCTTTTTTTCCCCCTAGCTTTTAGTAATATACTGCCGTTATATCTGCCTCAGCTTTTAGTTCCCTTACAGATTTGTTTTTAAGACTTCAAACTTTTTCACTTTATTTTTAGCTCCTGAAACTTGCAAAAGTCTGTACCCTTTTGATTTTCACTTGCTTCATTGACACATTCTTGTATTTTGTTTTCATTTAAAAATACCAGAAAGTAAAATGTCTCTGAAGCTTGATGAGTGGAATAGATTATTTATAATTCCAAAATTTTTTCACTTTTTGTGAGATATTTGCTTATAGGTTAAAACCTTATGCATAAATTTCTTAAAAAGTACATTTCTGTGGAGTTGTCTGACTCACTTTTACTGTACAATACAGCCATTAATGCAATATTTTTATTATGCCACTCAAGGAAGAACTAACAAGGATGTGTTGCTGTAAGTTGCATCCACCTGTGAATGTATTCAGTTAGATACTATTAAAACTCCTTTAAACTTAAGGAGATGTGGAAAAGTTTTAAAAACAAGGAAAGTATATATTTAACCTTATTCATACTAGACTTCATTTCTCTTCTGGAAATAAAGAGCAACCAGTGGTGTACTGGCAAACTGGCCAGGAGAGGAGGAAGTGAAAAGTCACGGAGCTAGCCCATTTCTGTGGTGTGAATACTATCACCACACCCAATTTGAAACCACTGTCAATTTAACAACCAGCTCACAAATTTTCTGAAAATTTAATATCAGCTGACACAAGTGGGGATAGACCAGCACAATCCAGGTCAACACAAAACCGTTATTAACTTTTACTAGGGCACAGATATCTCTGAACGTACATTGGAGTCTGTCACCCTCAAACAATACAAATGGTTGTAAACAGATTTTGACAAAACTTTGTCCTACAAATGAATCCCTGTATAAAAGTCCCTTTTCTAAGTGTATTTGTAATTTAAAGGGCTTAACCATTATGATTTATAAATGCTAATTTACTATTTAATCTCAACAGTTTGCCTTTCATATTTTGGGAGCCAGATATTTAACTGAGCAATGAACAACTGTATTTCTCAGAGAAACTAAGGGATTGTAAAAAGAAAGGGGCCTTCTTCTCCAAATAGTATATTCCTATTCTTCCTGAAGCTCACCATGTAAAATGTTAATATTCTTTCAAGGATTATATATGATTTTTTACTTCCAATTTCGGGACTCCTTTTGACTAATTTCTATCAGATAATGTGACTAAGAGAGCAACTGCTGGCATATTGGAAAAGCAAGTTTTTCTTTTTATATTTTGATAATTTTGTTAAAGTACAAAATTATAAGTTAAATTAAGTGAACATCTGAAAATTTCAGCTCTACTGTTCTAAAAGTAAATTTTAGATGCCTTCCATGTAAGGAATAGCCAAAAAGAATAAAATAATTCTCAAATGCCACGTCAATGATTCTTTGCTTACAGTGTATCTAATTAAAAGGCAAAATTCTCCATTTCAACTTTTATATACATCAGTTAATTGATTAGAAAGTAAATTCTCATTAACCATATAAATCTGGAGTCAATAAACTTATAAAGAAAACACTTTAATTTCATTGCTGATAAGTTTGAGAATTTAAATCTCAACTTACTGTGATGCATTTATTTACTTTGTGCTGACAGGACAGTATCTTGGGGCTTTGTTTTCCAAGTCATTTCTAAATCTGCAGTGTATCAAAGTCTCTTCATTATGCTTTGGATGTTATGGTAGAAAAATGGTATCTTTACAAAGATGCATTCATTCTCCTATTGAAAATGCCTACTTAAAATTCTGTGTGGATAGTTTTATTGAAAAAATATGTAGGCAAGCCATTAATTATATGCAAAGACTTGGAACAAATTCTTATAAGAAACATAGCATGCCTTCCATTAAATGTATACATTTTTTACAAAGTTACTGAAAGTCTTCCTGAGATTATACAATAAATCTTAGAAATTTAATCACTCTGTTCCCTCAAAGGTAATTTGTTTGTCTCTATGACAGACACACAGGGCATACACTCATATCTCAACCTAGTTTAACTTGACAGTATTTTTCAGTGCGTTTCTGTTTCCTAAAATCTAGTTGCTGAGGCTAAGTTATTCAGTTATTGTGCTCAATTTCTTTTTGTTTTATTTTGTAATTATTGTTCTATTTTGGTTCTCCTTTAGAATTGTGAAAAGATCTTGTAACAGGAAATGCAGAGCATATATAAATGAGCGAAAATTCATCCTGCCATTAAGCTGAATCTGGAAAAAGGGTTTTGTTATAGATTATACCTTGAATTTTAAGCACCATTTTATTCAAGGCACATGAAACATTTTCCAGCTCATATATTTCAGAACAGTATAGAATTTACTGGTTTTTTTTTTTTTTTGGCAAAGAGATTCAGCAGATAAATCATCACTTGATTTCTTACATTTATAACTTTGATATTCTAAACTCATCAACTTACATGGGATTAATGAAGAGTCTTTGCATGTAAAATCGACAACTTTTTTTTTTCAGTTTAAAAACGCAAATAGTAACTATATGGGGACAAATAAGTTTAAAAAAAACTAAAAAGCATGATTAATTGGTCAAAAAGAAACCTATAAACATGCTTTGAAATTCTTAATATCTTGAGGACCAAAATGGATTGAAACAAACATTTCAATGTGGGGAGTTGCTAAATAGCTGAAATATATGACAAATAAATGTATCACTGTCATCAGAAGACTTAGCATGGTATTTTAATAAATGCTGTATTTCTCTGAAAATGTACCAGATGGTAGAATTTCAAATGTCATTCATATGATTGGTGTGAAAGAATTGTCTTCCTCGTTTATTGTAGTGGGCTCCAGAAATCAGAGTTCAATTATTACCAAGAAGTCTGAGAGAAGTTTCTTATGTATAAATATATGAGCCTTATTGCTTATTCAAGGAGAAGGCAATGGCACCCCACTCCAGTACTCTTGCCTGGAAAATCCCACGGGAGGAGCCTGGTAGGCTGCATTCCACGGGGTTGCTAAGAGTCAGACACGACTGAAGTGACTTAGCAGATTGCTTATTCAAATTCTAATTAGACAATTCTCTTATTCCCTCTGTCACATGAAACATGCAGAAGCACTTCACTTTCTAGGCAAGTAAATCTCACATCACTTCAGAACCCTAAGACCAGGAATACATGATTCCCTAGCTGAAATTTCCAAAAAAAGATTTCTCAGGATGAAAGAATGAACCTAACATTAACTGCCTATGGGGCTAACACTTTGGATCTATGGTTTTAGCCATTTCACTCTGCCACTAAAAAATATGTATTAATGTATTAATCACTCACCATATGTCAGGTGTTGTGGTATATATTGAGAGAATGTTCTTGTGTAGTGGCTAAGTCATATCTGACTCTTTTCCTACCCCATGGACTGTCGCCCACAAGGTTCCTCTGTCCATGGGATTTCCCAGGCAAGAATACTGGAGTTGGTTGCCAGTTCCTTCCCCAGGGGATCTTCCAGACCCAGAGATCTCTTGACCTCTGAGTCACCAGAGAAGCTCACTGAGGGAATAGGAAGGAAAAAAGAATAACTGAAAAATCATTGACATCAGTTTGCTTGATCTCATGTGCCCTGTAGCTGAATTCCTGGTAAATCAAAAGACAGGTTCAATTGATATGAATATTGTCCCTCCCAGGATGCCAAATGCTGACCTTGAAATGTTAGCTAAACTTGATTCCTGGCTTCACTGGTTTACAAACTCAAAATTTTGTAAGTAAATAAATGGATGTTGGCTGCTCATTTAAATTCTCTCACATTTAAGCCTCTGTGATGCCCCTTTGCTTTAGCTTCCTTATGCCTCTAAATTTACACAATATTCTTCTTTCTAGCTTTCTCTTCCCTCATCTAGTCTTTAATTTCTGATGCCCTGAACCCTCCTCTCCCAGCCCTCCTCCACATATGCTGCCCAAGGTTGGTTACTCCTTTCTTACTCTTAGTGACATGTACTCCCCTTGAGTGAGGTTATCTACATCCTGCTCCCACACCCTGTGATCCAGCTGGCTTCCCTTCCTTCTTTCTTCAGGCTGCCTTTTGAGACCACACAGCTGGCCACCCACACAAGGCACTCCAGCTTCCTCCTGTTGTTTGTGTCAGGCCCTGCCTCACTGCATTCAATGCACCATCAAATGCTCTGGATTTCACCTGTGAGATCTATCACCCTCTCTGTCCTCATTACCCTGCTACTGCCATACCCCTCATAGCCTCTCACCTGGACCCTGTCATATACTCTTAACAGATCTGATTCCATTATCCATTTTCACTCCTCTCCAGAAGTTCAAGCTGGATTTAGAAAAGGCAGAGGAGCCAGAGATCAAATTGCCAATGTCGAAAATGTGAGCGAGTTCTAGAAAAGCGTAGACTTCTGCTTTACTGACTATGCCAAAGCCTTTGACTGTGTGGATCACCAGAAACTGTGGAAAATTCTGAAAGAGACGGGAATACCAGACCACCTGACCTGCCTCTGAAGAAACCTGTATGCAGGTCAGGAAGCAACAGTTAGAACTGGACATGGAACAACAGACTGGTTCCAGATAGGAAAAGGGGTACATCAAGGCTGTATATTGTCACCCTGCTTGTTAACTTACCTGCAGAGTAAATCATGAGTAACACTGGGCTGGAGGAAGCACAAGCTAGAATTAAGATCTGGGAGAAATATCAGTAACCTCAGATATGCAGATGACACTACCCTTATAGCAGAAAGGGAAGGAGAACTAAAGAGCCTCTTGATGAACGTGAAAGAGGAGAGTGAAAAAATTGGCTTAAAACTCAATATTCAGAAAACTAAGATCATGGCATTTAGTCCCATCACTTCATGGGAAATAGATGGGGAAATGATGGAAACAGTAAGAGACTTTATTTTGTGGGGAGCTCCAAAATCACTGCAGATGGTGACTGCAGCCATGAAATTAAAAGATGCTTGCTCCTAGGAAGAAAAGCTATGACCAACCTAGACAGCATATTAAAAAGCAGAGACATTATTTGCCAACAGAGATCCATCTAGTCAAAGCTATGGTTTTTCCAGTCATCATGTATGTGAGAGTTGGGCTATAAAGAAAGCTGAGCACTGAAGAATTGATGCTTTTGAACTGTGGTGTTGGAGAAGACTGTTGAGAGTCCCTTGGACTGCAAGGAGATCCAACCAGTCCATCCTAAAGGAGATCAGTCCTAAATATTCATTGAAAGGACTGATGCTGAAGCTGAAACTCTTTGGCCATCTCATGTGAAGAACTGACTCTCTTGAAAAGACCCTGATGCTGGGAAAGATTGAAGGCAGGAGGAGAAGGGGATGACAGAGGATGAGATGGTTGGATGGCATCTTCGACTCAATGGACATGAGTTTGAGTAAACTTCAGAAGTTGGTGATGGACAGGGAGGGCTGGTGTGCTGCAGTCTCTGGGGTTGCAAAGACTCACATGACTGAGTAACTGAACTGAATTGAACTCGACAATCTACCATTTTTTACAATGTATATTTTTCTACAAATCTTCATAATAAAATCAAGGCTCCTATTCTGAAATTCATGTTTTGGAGCTGGCAGCTAGCAGCTTTGGCTTTCCATCCGAAACACCTGAATTTTTT
>SJXQ01003377.1:0-17913 GCA_006408695.1 Aepyceros melampus
TCTGAGGGATTGTAGAAGTTTGCAAATTACTGGTGAAATATGAATTTACTAATTAACCAAAGTGGTCATCTCTACAACCCAGGTGTAAGGACAGAGAAGCTGTGTGTGTGTGGAGGAGGGGGAGCAGGCCCTCAGGGTCAGGCACATGGACATCTCCCAAAAGACATCTCTTGGAGATGGGACCATGTCGGGGACTGAAGGAGGAGCAGCAGGGCCTGGTTCATGTGGGAAAGTCAGTGCCTGGCCCAGAATGAGGAATTTACAGCCCCTGAGGATGTTTCAGGGACCAACTGGAGAAGGCCTGTGTTTGTGTATATTGCTCCCATTGTGGATAGGTGCTCCCTTTCTCTGCGTTTTTGTTGGCATTTCTCTCAAGAAACAATACTGAACATGGAAATACTGCACAGTGTGTGATGACTTCCAGCCTCCAAAGGTCTCAATCAATCCATACTTTTAAAAAATACTTTTCGCTATATTGCGCCATATTGTTATATGAGGAAGTTTGGGAGTGAGAATGGGAGGTTCTACGCTCAGTATTTGAAGACACCACCCTTATGGCAGAAAGTGAAGAGGAGCTAAAAAGCCTCTTGTTGAAAGTGAAAGAGGAGAGTGAAAAAGTTGGCTTAAAGCTCAACATTCAGAAAACGAAGATCATGGCATCTGGCCCCATCACTTCATGGGAATAGATGGGGAAACAGTAGAAACAGTGTCAGACTTTATTTTTGGGGGCTCCAAAATCACTGCAGATGGTGACTGCAGCCATGAAATTAAAAGACGCTTACTCCTTGGAAGAAAAGTTATGACCAACCTAGATAGTATATTCAAAAGCAGAGACATTACCTTGCCGACTAAGGTCCGTCTACTCAAGGCTATGGTTTTTCCTGTGGTCATGTATGGATGTGAGAGTTGGACTGTGAAGGCTGAGCGCCAAAGAATTGATGCTTCTGAACTGTGGTGTTGGAGAAGACTCTTGAGAGTCCCTTGGACTGCAAGGAGATCCAACCAGTCCATTCTGAGGGAGATCAACCCTGGGATTTCTTTGGAAGGAATGATGCTGAAGCTGAAGCTCCAGTACTTTGGCCACCTTATGCGAAGAGTTGACTCATTGGAAAAGGCCCTGATGCTGGGAGGGATTGGGGGCAGGAGGAGAAGGGGACGACCGAGGATGAGATGGCTGGATGGCATCACGGACTCGATGGACGTGAGTCTGAGTGAATTCCGGGAGCTGGTGATGGACAGGGAGGCCTGGCGTGCTGCGATTCATGGGGTCGCAAGGAGTCAGACACGACTGAGCGACTGAACGGAACGGAACTGGAGATCTCCGCCATGGCAGAGTTCCCCCTGGGCGGTCGGGGACCCAGGGAAAGGTCACTTTTTAACTATTTCCTCAGCCCCCGGGGTGTCACACAGTTGGAACAGCGAAAAACTAAGCTGGCTTCTCACACTGGGAATCTCAGCACGGGTTTCCCTCAACTGTTGAGGCGCCGGTTGATCCCAAGGAGAGTCGGGCGCCGTCTGCTGGCCGTTGGTGAAACGGCAATCGAAGCCGTGTCTCGCGGTTAAGGGCTTGGCCGCGAGCTCCTCTGTGCATTCCTGAAATGAAGGATGTTTGCAAGGCTTGGTTCTCTGCTGATGGCCAGGGGGATGCTTTGACACAGCCAAGCTTATTCTCCATCATCACCGAGAATACTAGAGAAAAATGGGCGGATATATTGAAAAAAATATGCTTGTCATCAAGTGGCTGTTTTGTTTTTGTTTTTAAGACTCATGAGCTTCATTTATAATTTTCTTGTAGAGACATGGAAAACTATAATGTATCTTTACATGAACTATCTTTCTTTCAAATCACCTATATCTGCTGTATATGTTGGTATTATTCTTTTTTTATTATTGACATGGTTATTTAAGTATATTGACAGTCACCCAAATGGTATTTATGCACTGGATGCCAAGAAAACACCGACAGGTGAGGTATTCTCTCTCCCCACAGATATCTGTGGAGTCGTGGGGAGCTGTTCTAAGGATTCATCAGATCAGGTCATCAAAGGTAATATCTCTGGCAGTGAAGAGAGAGAATATAGCCATACTTAATGTATCAGTAAGAGTGAATGGATTAGTAGGCAAACAGAGTAGACCCAGCAACACTCTTATCCAGCTTCTTTAGCTTTTGGTTTCTGGATTATTATATATAATTTTGGCAGTTCATATGGAAACACAGCCCAAATGCCACACCTTGAATGAATTCATAAGAACAAGAAGCAGTACCATCATTTATTAGCTTTAAAAATATTAATAGATTTGTTGAAATACACTTCATAAAACATACAAGTAATAGTTTTAAAGGGTACAACTCAATGATTGGCATATTCACAAGGTGTACAATCTTCACAGCTATCTGATTTCAAGCCATACTCATCACCCCCCTCCCAAAAAAACTGACACCCATTAAATCATCACTTCCCATTCTTCCCTCTGTTTAGCAACAAACAACCACTACTATAAATTCTATTTCAGGATTTGCTTACCACGTACATTTACTATAGATATGATCAAAGGCTGGTCGCAGAAACGAGCTGCAACAGTCGGAGGCGAGCTTCCCTTTGCCATCAGCAAAGAAGCAGGTCTCAAGAGTCTCCTCGATTCCGCTAGACCGCCTCGAGAGGATGCGCGCACAGCTTCGTCCGCCACTCAGTAACGGCCAGCAGAGGGCGTCTCAACCGACGCATAAACACCCACAGCCAGGGGCCCTGTGCTCAGACGCCGCTTCCGGGGTGAGAAAACCATCCTTAGGATGTCGCTGCACCAGTTGTGCGACACTCTGTGGGCTGCAGAAATAGTGAGTAAAAAGTGGGCTTTCCTTGGTCCTGACCATCAGGGGAACTTAACTGAGTGTTTTCAGTAGCTAACTTGTTTCGGACTCGTTGCAGCCCCATGGGGCTGTAGCTTGCCAGGCTCCTTTGTCCATGGGGTTTCCTAAGCAAGAATACTGGAATCGGTTACTACTTCCTGCTCCAGGGGATCTTCCCCACCCAGGGATCGAACCTGAGTCTCTTGCATCTCCTGCATTGGCAGGCAAGTTCTTTACCTCTAGCATCACCTGGGAAGCTGTGGCAACCATCTCCTCAATTTCCAGGAATACTGAGCACAGAACCTCCCGTTCCAACTTACTCTCAATTTCCTCATACAACATTTAGGGAGATTAATTTTTATAAAATAAAATCCATTTATTGAGACCTTTGGAGGCTGTAAATCATCGCGCACTGTGCGGTATTTCTATGTTCAGTATTATTTCTTGAGAGAAATGCCAACAAAAAACCCAGAGAAAGAGAAAACTTATCTATAATGGGGGCAAAATATACAAATATGGGGCCTTCCAGCTGATCCCTGAAACATCCCCAGTGCTGTAAATTCCTCATTCTGGGCCAGGCACTGACTTTCCCTACAAGGACCCTCCTCCTTCAGTCAGCAGATGCTCCTCTCTCCCAGAGGTGTCATTTGGGAGGTGACCATGTGCCAGACCCTGAGGACCTCCTTCTCCCCATCTGCACAGCCCCTCTGAACCTGGGTTGCAGAGATGAGGACCACTTGGGTGAATTAGTACTAAGGCCAGCTGTTGTTAAACAGATTCACATACTCCAAAGTAGCTGCAAACATCTTCAATCCCTCAAAATTTCTTCAAAATGTGCAAAATGATGTAATTACTGCTCGCAGTCATCATATGTAATTACTAGGATAATGCCGTATTATTGAGATGAGGACCACTTGGGTGAATTAGTACTAAGGCCAGCTGTTGTTAAACAGATTCACATACTCCAAAGTAGCTGCAAACATCTTCAATCCCTCAAAATTTCTTCAAAATGTGCAAAATGATGTAATTACTGCTCGCAGTCATCATATGTAATTACTAGGATAATGCCGTATTATCCCAGTAACTAACTTAGGTCAACATACACTGCACCCAGCTTGGGGCATAAAGGGCCCTCTGGCTGCCCCGAGGTCCATTTCTCTGCTGCTTTCTTGGGGACTCCCAGGACGCCTGTGCCTCCTCTTAGTGACTCACTCTCGTGACTCTGTCTTTCAGCAATGCTTACACGGCCCTTGCATGGCGCTTAGCAGACAACAAGGATGTGCCGGTGTCAGAAGCTTCGCTGATATAGCGGTGAGTGGTTCATCTGGGCTGAGCAGTGGTCCAGACCAAGGCCAGAGGAACTGCCCTTGTTACAGAGGACGGGCCCACCTAGAACGCGAGCTGTGCCTGTCCCTAAAGGACTCTCCAGGCTGCGTCCAGATGGAAAATCACAGAGGCGCCCCCACCCTGAAGGCCAGTCTTTGGCAGCAAGGATGGACTCCCGCAGGATGTCACGAAGAGCAGTGTTAGGGAGGGCGCGGGATCTTCCAGTCTGAAGACCTCCCTGCAGGCACTGACTTGATGCTCCGAGGAAGGAACCGGGGGCACCTGGCCAGGATGGAGCCCTGTCCTCCGTGTCCTTGTCTCTCACCAGCAGGGGACTTGGCCACCCAAAACCTTGCTCTCACCTCATTTTCCCAAAGGTGGTGGGACTGCAAGCTGTCTTCACCACTGACAGCTCGGGGTCCTTTGGACCTGTGATCAGGCCATCCAGCCAGTGTGAAGATTGTGTGGGGCAAGAGTCCCTCCCTGAAGGTACACTCTCAGTGGGGAGGCCTCATCATCAAGGTCAAGATAAGCCACAGATGAGGCAGATACTTCCTCGGACCCTGGCTTGATTCTGGGACCTGAGCCGTCAGCCCGGGACCCAGCGATGCATCCAAGCTTCTCTGGATCCTGTTCCTGTTGCAGACAGCCTTGTGGGGCGGGGATGGCTGGGAGACGAGCCCTGGGCACAGGCTAGTGTTGTGTCCCCAGCTCTGAGGGAAGTCCCCACTTGTGGCTGGAAGGTCAGCTGATCTGCTTGGGGGCAGGTTGAGATCTCTGTGAAGCTGTCAGTGTGCCGCGTATCTCCCTCTCCTTTTTGCTAAAAGGAGGCTCCTGGCCCCTTGTAGGGAGAGGAAGAGGAGCAGGGGTTTCTGATGGCCCCTCCAGCTGCACCCTGGGGTGCAGAGTGCAGGTGGGCAGCCCCTGTGCCAGGCACCCCAGGCTTCCCAGACGGCCCTCTGGAGCTCTGAGAGGAAGGGGGGTTTGGGGACCTTAAACAGGCTGCCCGTCCCCTCGGCTGCCTCCCTGTGTGCTCGCACTGCCCAGGCCGGAGCTGGGGGTCTCGTGCCTTCTGTGCTGGGGGCCCGAGGGTGGAGGAGGGCCCGCTGTGGCCTCCTCACAGGACCTTGGCCCACAGCCGTGTGAGTTCCAGGAGCTGAGCGAACAGGACAAAGTCCGGTTTATCTATGTCTTTGGGTGGAGTCTGATACTTCTCACCAGTAGAAGCTTCCAATGTTATGTAACATTTTCATGACTCCTTCCATACATTTAATAAGAAACAGTGAAACTTACAGTCACTGGATCTCCGAGCAAGTGCAGTGAGGAGGCCTAGAAACGGGTGGTGTGAAGGGCCCCTGTCACCACCCGCACGATCCAGTGTGAGGACCCAAAGTAGATTCTCAGGAAGGCTGAAGAGGCCCCTTCCAGGCCCTGAGCCCCCAGCCCCGATACCCTAAACCTCTAGCCCCAGCCTGAGCCCAGGCAGGGCACAGCACAGGGATATTCGGAGAAGCAAATACTTCCACACCTCCCTGCTCGTGGTCATGGGGAGACTCCTCGTCAGAGGATACCCGGCCCAGCCCTCTAAATGGAGCAGACTATTCTGGAGAGTCGGCCTCTGGAGGAATGGGGGACGAGGGGGAGGAAGATTCCGTGCTGGTGACTGAAACCTCCCCCAGGTCCAGGAGGCAAAGCTGGAGTGGCCAGGGCTTGGTGGCCACGGCCCTTCGCTCATGGAGGCAGCTGTGATTCCTGAGCGTGTGGCTTCGCACACAGCCTGACCTGTCTTGGTTTGGACTATGGCTCTTTTTGATCTTTCCCTCTTCTCAGTGGATGAAGACCCTAAAAAAGAATTTCAGTTTGTATTTATTTTACCCTTGGACAGAACCTGTAGCAGAATCAGGGCTGGTCCCAGGGGTCCCTGCTGACTCTGAGCCTGGTCCCAGAGCCTCTTCTCTGGGAGGCAGGAGGCCCGTGGGGAGCAGAAGGGGGTTCCCTCCAACACAGGTGTTGACCCCGGAGCCTCACGGTTCTCACCATTCAGGTCCTTGTCTTAACCTTCCTTGTGCAGATTTGGGGATCGTGACCTTGAGGCTGCTCTAGCCTGCAGATGTGGATTTGAGGTCCTGCCCTGTTTAGGGAAGGAGGGAGCCTCGTAATCACAAGATCTCTGTTTATTGGTTCTGCCCCGGGCTGTGAGTACATCCTTGGGAAGACTTTTCTCATTGCATTAGCTCCACAAGCTACCCTAGTTTTGTACTTTAGCTTCCGGTCCATGATTGCTTGTTCCTCAGGGTTGTAACACCCACCTTGTCTTGGAAACACCTCTGATTCTGGTGGGCCTGGCTCTGCACAGAGTCAGACACATTCTTGGCTCCGTGACATGCATCTTCTGGACCCCACCGCACCCCCCAAATTCCAGCTGAGAAGCCCCTGGACAAGAGCTCAGGTATTTCCTTCAGTCAGTCGGGAGTCAGGCAGGGGGATGTTGTACCCAGGATTCTCTTCTCATCCCTTGTCCTGCACCAGGCTCTCTTCTTCCTTGAGGTGAGAATCCTGAGTCCTGCTTCTCTTCTTTGATCCTCTCCTGCTGAGGGTCTCCTGGGGTGTCTCTCTCTCTCGAATTGGTGATAGATTCTTGTCCTGTTTGCTGTTCCCATTCAGAGGGACCTCTGGGAGCCTGGAGCAATGTGAGGGGTCCCTGTCCTGGCCATATGATCCATTTAAGTATTGGAATAACTGAGATGGGGATATGTTTGAGAGACTGTGGACCCACAGAGAGTGTGGGGTCAGGTGAGGAGAGAGGCCCCCGAGATCCAGTGGATGTTAATGCAGTCTCCGTTTCAGAATCCAGCTGCGGTCTGGGGTGGAAGGGAACAGGCAGGTGTGGGGTGACAGGTGGCCTTGATCAGCGTGGCCTCAGTGGTAAGGCTGGATCTGGGCAGAGCTGCTCCCGTGGTGGAGGTGATGACTCAGTGAGGGGGCGGGTGGGCAGTTGATCCATTTAAGTATTGGAATAACTGAGATGGGGATATGTTTGAGAGACTGTGGACCCACAGAGAGTGTGGGGTCAGGTGAGGAGAGAGGCCCCCGAGATCCAGTGGATGTTAATGCAGTCTCCGTTTCAGAATCCAGCTGCGGTCTGGGGTGGAAGGGAACAGGCAGGTGTGGGGTGACAGGTGGCCTTGATCAGCGTGGCCTCAGTGGTAAGGCTGGATCTGGGCAGAGCTGCTCCCGTGGTGGAGGTGATGACTCAGTGAGGGGGCGGGTGGGCAGGGAGCTGAACGCTAGAGCGAGTGAGGATGCCGTGGGTGCAAGGGGACACACACGGAGCCCACTCCCCCTGCCTCCCAGAGTGGAATGTCTGCTTTCGCAGTTGCTCTGACACTCTCAGAGCAGAGATCTGCTGTAAGTCACCAGACAGCGACCCTCGAGAGAAGGCTCGTGCAGTTGCCTGCCGAAGACAGGAGCTGCCAGGTGCCTCCTCGCTAATGGCGGGGACAGCTCACCCAGCAGGGACCCAGGTCCCCCGTCTCTGCCTCCATGACCCCCTTCATCCCTCCCCCAAGCCTGGCTTCCCGGGCCCTTCCCAGTGCTTCTCCCATTGGTGTCAAGGCCAGCCTGCTCCAGAACACTGTGGTCTAGGTGGGAAGGGGGACGCCTGAGTCACAGAGGAGGATCAGCTTTGCTCAGAGAAGGTTGATCCTGTGCTGCCCTGGGGTCTCTCGGGGTCTCTCCAGGTAGGGAAGCTCTGGCCTAGGTCCAGTGCTGAAGGCAGGAGCAGGGGCTCTGTCAGGAGGCTTCGGGACTCGGGCCATTTGGAAGGTAGCCCCCATCCCCACTGTTGTGCCCGGGGACCCAACCTGTTCCCCTGGAGTCAGGATCTAATGCTTCCTGAGAATTCCCACTGACTCCAGTGTTGGTGTGAAATAGAGGCAACAGGAGAAGGAAAACAAGCGCTGTTGAATTTTGGGTCCTGCCCAGATCCCGTCACTCACTCAGGCTGTGGATATTTCCCACGTGTCGGTAAACGTAGCTGTTGTTGAATTGAGCAATGAGACAGGAAGATCCCCACCCCACAGAAAAATGAAGAGAAGAACCCTGTGCCCCAGTGTGGTTGAAGGCAGGGGACTGCACACTGTCCCCCTTGTCTGACGCTCGCCTCTGCTCAGGCGTGAGGCTTAGAGAATGTGTGTCCCTGCGCGGGTCCAGGACCTCCTCTCAGAGCTGTGGCACGGGCACAGGCGGTTACTGACTGAGCGGAGGGGGCAGAGGGGACCCTGACGGGAAGGCCACTCTGCCACCATCTCGCCTGTCAGCCCCCACCCCTCCTGGCCTCTTGGCTCGTCTGCCTTCCCTGTGGTTTCCTCTTTCCCACCTGCCATCTTTCAGTGTAGGCATGCACCCACACACACCTCGTGCAGTTTCTCCTGAGCCCACTGGAAGTCCAATATTAGATGGCTCCCCTTTCCTCTGTGGAGGTTGAATAACTTTCAGAATCTTTCCTATTCCCATGACAATAGTAACAAAAAACACCTTTGGAAAATGCAATCCGGGACCAGCGCCACTGTCTTCAGAGCACAGGGTGACAGGTGTTCACACTGAACACACGTGGAAGCGACCGGCCGTGTCCCAGACTGGTCTCTCCAACCCTGGGTGCCTCCTTGGTGTTCTCTGCAGCCACTTGTCGCTAGGCCCAGCTCTCTGAGCCTCTGCAGGGGCCCTCTCCTGACCTCTAGCAGCACTGGTGATCCCCAGAGGCACAGTTTTATGCCTTTCTTGTGTTGTCATTTTCCCCTCACATTAACCCTCTGAGACCAATATGGTGATGGTTCCCACACTGCAGAGGAGGAAAGGAGAGAAACTCAGGGCGATGACTTGGGACAAGGCGGGTGAGGGTCCAACAGGGACCCCACTGCAGAGCCAATGTCTTCACCTACTAACTCTTCTGGGGAACATAGCCTGGCAGCCTGGACACCAGGCCTGTTCAGTGCAGGAGCGGCGCTGAAACCCGGCAGTGACCTGCAGCAGTACTGGGGTGGTTCGCACACACTTTTGAGCTCTCTCCTCTCTGGCTGGTTTGGATCCTTGGCAGGTATGAGGCTCTGAGCAGGGAAGGCAGTTGCCTAAGCCCACTGCGGCCAGGTGGCACAGTCAGATTTGAATCCAGGCTAGGTCAGTGACCATTGTTTTCTTTTCCATTTGATGAAGGAGAGCAGGAAGTGTGGCCAGGCTGGGTTACATGAGTCTCATCACCTCCTTCCGGAAGTCTTGCATCTGTACATGGTTGGGATGAATTCGAATGAAGTCACAGAGGAAGCTGTGTCTTACTGCATATTAGATGCTCTCTGAACCCGTAATCCTTCACCTTTGCTGTATCCCTTTTGGACGAAATGGAAAGGTTACCTCTGATATGTTTATTATTATTAAATTACTATATACATATGTACTACAGTTGTAAAATACTATACATATATGCTAATAAAAATGTTAAGGTGATTTGCAATAAAACATTTAAATTTTTGTTTTGTCTTTAAATTTTTATAAACATACGTCATTTACCCTCAAAATATTTTGATTAAAGATTGAGATCCACATACAACTCAACAACCACAAAAAATAAACAACTCAGTGGATAAATGGGCCAAAGATGTAGAGGGGCATTTCTCCAAAGAAGAAATACAGATGGCCAATAGGCACCTGCAAAGACGCTCAACATTGTTGATTATTAGAGAAATGCAAATCCAGAGTAAAGTGACGTCCCACCTCATGTTAGTCAGAATGGCCATCAGTAAGAAATCTACAAATAAGAAATGCTGGAGAAGGTATGGAGAAACGAGGAGCTTCCTGTACTGTTGGTGGGAATGTAAGTTGGTACAGCCACTGCGGAAAATGGTACAGAGTTTCCTCAGAAAACTAAATATAGAATTACCAGCTGACCCAGCATTCCCGCTTCTGGGTATATGTCTAGAAAAAATGATAATTCAAAAAGATATATGCACCCTTGTGTTCATGGTGACACTATTCACAGTAGCCAAGACATGAAGACAATCTAAATTCCATCAACAGATGCATGGATGAAGAAGTGGTACACATATACAGAGGAATATTACTCAGGCATAAAAAGAACAAAATAATGCCGTTTGCAGCAACATGTATTCAACTAGAGACTATTTTACTAAGTGAAGTAAGTCAGAAAGACAAATACCATATGATATGACTTATATGTGGAATCTAAAATATGACACAAATGAATCTACATACGAATCAGAAGCAGAATCATGGACATAGACAAGGCTAGCAGTTGCCTAGGAAGAGAGTGTGGGGAAGGGATGGATTCCCTGATGGCTCAGAGGTTAAAGCATCTGCTTTTAGTACGNATGACTTATATGTGGAATCTAAAATATGACACAAATGAATCTACATACGAATCAGAAGCAGAATCATGGACATAGACAAGGCTAGCAGTTGCCTAGGAAGAGAGTGTGGGGAAGGGATGGATTCCCTGATGGCTCAGAGGTTAAAGCATCTGCTTTTAGTACGGAGACCTGGGTTCGATCCCTGGGTCGGGAAGATCCCCTGGAGAAGGAAATGGCAACCCGCTCCAGTATTCTTGCTTGGAGAATCCCATGGATGGAGGAGCCTGGTGGGCTACAGTCCATGGGGTCGCAAAGAGTCGGACACGACTGAGTGATTTAACTAACTAAACACTACACAGAGAATGAATAAACCACAAGGTCCTACCATATGGTACAGGGAACTATAGTTAATATCCTGTGATAAACCAAAATGGAGAACATGATAAAGAATGTATATGTATGTATAACCTGAAACACATACTTTTGAACTCTCTCCTCTCTGGTTCTCTGGAACCTTGTCAGGTATGAGGCTCTGAGCAGGGAAGGAAGTTGCCTGAGCCCACTGCGGCCAGGTGGCGCAGTCAGATTTGAGTCCAGGCCAGGTCAGCAACTGTACACAGTAATTAATACAACACGGTACATCAACTACGCTCAACTGAAATCAATTGAAACATGTACTTAATTTAAAAAAAAATAGATCCAAACACACAGGATGTACAGCACAAGTGTGCACTCACGATCATGATGTGTGAGTGCAGGTCCTTCACTTGTAACACCGGTACCTCTTTGGTGGGGACACAGGGGAGGTTGTGCCCGCATGGGGAGGAGGCATCTGGGGAATCTCTGTGCTTTTCCTCATTTTTGCTCTGAACCTTAAACTGCACTAAGCTAAGTCTTAATTTTAAAAATATCGAATTAGTATTACTTAAAAACTTGGAAGGATTAGAAAATATTGACTGGCATAATATTTCAGTGACACTGATGATGGGGTGCTCTTCAGTTCCCTCCCTTATGTTTAATTTCTGAAATCACACCTGAAATGAGATAGTTATGATAAAATGTGTACAGACAAGAAAATATTTTGTTCCACCTAAAACCATTATGGGCACAAATATACAAAATTATTTTATGTTGAAATTAAAAGGAAAAATAGTAAATAACCTGATCCAAACCACTCTCTTAGGATGTGTTGGACAAAGAAAAGTGATGCTGATTACTGGTTTTAAATGAGTGACATCTTTGTCGCCCCTCTATCTGCATATTCTTTCAGGGCTTCTCATATGGAAACCTGCATCGGAATCCCATGGTGGGTTGAGGGTGGGGCATGTGGAACACAGACTCCACTGCCTCACCTGCCGTGTTCTGACCCAGTAAGCCTGGATTGAAGCCTAATGCTTATATTTTAAACAATCTCTGAAATGAGTGATGCTCCTTGTCCTGGGACCACAATTTGTGAATCACTCACCTACTGAATAGGCCAAAAGCTTTTTTCTTTTTTTTTTTCTGTAAGATGGCTCTTGCAGGGCCTAGTTCTCTTTAACTTTATTCAAAGCAATTTTGTTAGATTGTATTGTGACAGTGCTCATATCACCATGCATTGAAAATATATATATATATATATATCAAAATTGGTGAATTTTTGTGTAGCCATTTTAATATTGAAGATGCAAGAAAAACAGCATTTTTCAGTATAGTATGCTTTATTATTTCAAGAAAGGTTTAAAAAAAGCAACTGAAATGCAAAAAAAAAAAAAGATTTGTGCAGTTTATGGAGAAGGTGCAATGACTGATCACATGTATCAACAGTAGTTTTCAAATTTTGTGCTGGGATTTCTCCCTGACGATGATCCATGGTCTGGTAGACCTGTTGAAGTTGACAGCAATCAAATGGAGACATTAATTGAAGACAGTCAACTTATGTCTTCAGGAACAGCAGAGACACTCAAAATATCCAAATCAAGTGTTGAAAATAATTTGTCATCTTGGTTATTTTAATCAATTTGATGTTTGGGTTTCACATAAGTTAGATAAAATCTTCTTGACCATTTCCACAAGGGATTCTCTACTGAGATGTAAAAAAATGCTCTGCTTTTAAATAAAATTGTGTTGGACAAAGACAAGTCAATATTGTACAATAATGTGGAACGGAAGAGACTGTGGGGCCAGTGAAACGAAACACCACCAACCACACCAAATCTCAGTCTCCATCCAGAGAAGGAGATATTAGATATATGGTGGGATTCGAAGGACGTCCTCTATTCTGTTTCTTTCAGAAAATCGAACCATTAATTCCAGCAACTACTGCTTCCAATTAGTCCAACTGAAAACATCACTCAATGAAAATCAGCTAGAATTAGTCAACAAAACACATGATCTTCCATCAGGATAACTCAAGACTGCATGTTTTTTGATGACTAGGCAAAAACTGTTACAGCTGGGCTTGGAAGTTCTGATTCATCAGCCGTATTCATCAGACATTGCACATTTGGGTTTACATTTATTTCAGTCATTACAAAATTCTCTTATTGGAAAAAACTTCAATTCCCTGGAATATTGTAAAGAGTGCTTGGAATAGTTCTTTGCTCAGAAAGATAAAAAGTTTTTGAAAAATGAAATTATGAAGTTACCTGAAAAATGACAGAAGGTAGTAGAACAAAACAGCAAATGCCTTTTTCAATAAGTTTAGTTCAATCCCTAGTCGTGTCCGACTCTTTGCGACCCCATGGACTACAGCATGCCAGGCCTCCCTGTCCATTACCAAGTCCTGGAGTTTACCCAGACTCATGTCCATTGAGTCGGTGAGGCCATCCAGCCATCTCATCCTCTGTCATCCTCTACTCCTCCCGCCTTCAATCTTTTCCAGCATCAGGGTCTAAAACTAAAAAAGGAGAGGAAAAGGTGCATTCCCGGTGAGGTTACTCATCTCACATGGTCGTAAGATATCTGGTCATAAGAGAGCCTCCCAACAGGAATTGTAGTGGCCAGGATACAACTTCCTAGCTTCACATTAGCATAGATTAAATGGTCTGTTTTCTACCTAGAAATGCTCTGAGTAGGGATGATTTTCAAAAAAATAACACTCAATGTTCCAACATAACTGCCTTAGAAAAAGTGATCAAAACTATTTTCTTCAGAAAGGTTTCTGCTGCTCATGATGGGTGGCTGAGCTGAAGGAAAGGGGCTACTAGTAACGGCAAAATGGCCCAAAGCTGTGGATACCAAGTAAATCAAAAGTCGGAAGACAAGAGATTCCAGAATGAGTGATGGGAAAATAATCCAATTATCTTCCTTTGAGAAGTATAAATTCATGGTAAACAAAGAGAAGTCATTCATACTAGCTATACTTGCTATTATTCTGGATTACCAGAAGCTTACACTACCTGACCTCTTGCCAGGCCTGAACCCAGAGGGGTCCTATGAATGCAAGTGCCCCATGTGCAGTTGGCAGAGACAGTAGCCAGGTAAGGGTGGTAAGATTGTAGTACAAGTTCCAGTGTGACAGTGTGTTATCCCCACATCACTAACCTATTTCTGACACCGGTTTGCTGTCTCACAATCCTGACACATTGTCCTCAGAGAAAACTTCAGATTCCACAGGTTCAGGGCTCCATGTAATAAGACAGCCCCTCCCTCACTTTAGATGCAATCCCAGCTCCAGGTTCTCAGCTGTGCTTCTGGTGGACCCACTAGAGTGCAGAGGTTCCAAGGACCCTTCTTGGTTCAATGAATTTGCTTACAGAACTCAGAAATCTTTTATTGATTAGATTATCATTTTATAATAAAAGGCTGTAACTCAGGGACAGCCAGATGAAAGATGTGCCTCAAGCAAGGTGAAGGGAAGGGGCATGAGCTTCCCTGTCCTCCCCGAATCCCCACCTGTTCACCAACCTCGAAGCTTTCCAAACCAGTCCTTTTGGGTTTTTACAGAAGCTCATTACAGAGATGAGATTAACTCACTGGACACTGGTGATGGGTTCAACCTCCAGCTCCTCTCTCCTCCCTCTAACCTGGGGTTCTGATAAGGTCAGGCAGCCCCTATTCTTTGGTCACTGGGATGCTCTCCAAAGGTCACCTCATTAACATAACAAAGCCCATCTATCACTTTCACACTTAAGAAATTCCAGTGGCTTTAGTAGCTGTGCCAGCAACCAGGAGAAATACCAAACACATCTTTCTTACTATAAATCACAACATTCAGGTCACAGGATAGCACCTTTCCTGAATGCAGATCAGATCTTAATCATTGTACTGGCTTATCTACGGTCTCTAGAGATCTAAAATCCCTGCCCACTGAAGGCAAGGCTTTGGGGTACAGGAAATGTGTATATTTTGAGCAAAATTATAAAGAAAGCAGACTCCTCCATGTGAACTCATTTGGCGAGATACACTGGATTTGAAAACTTCAGGAAGTCTACATGCACCAGGCCAATCAGCACGATGACACTTGAAAGATTTGTTTTCAAAGATGAGACCGAAACAATCCCAATAGTGACTCCAGGATGATGGGAGATCAGGGCCTTCCATGCACTTGAGCACTTGGCATTCATTCCCACCCTCACACCATGTACACTTTCCAGGAATATGTGACAGTCTATATCAATATGTGCCCAAAGATAACTACTGTGAAAATAGTGAGCTACCTCTCAGTGAAGCCTGAGAACAGGTAAGGACTCTGTCAGCCCCAGAAGCCACAGAACTTTCTTTTCTTTTTTTAAACTGTTTGTTTTACTTTGGAGTATATTGATGAATAATGTTGTTAGTTTCAGCTGTATAGCAGAGTGAACATTCTCATGAACGGGACTCAGCTCTTCACTCTGAGGTCTGGGTACCTTGAGTCTAATAAGAATAGATTCTGATTGGCTTGTGCTGGTTTTATCAGCCATGGGCAGCAACAATCTGACCTAGAGGTCCCATAGACCTGGCAGAGGCTGTTTTTATAGAAGAGAAGCTATGTGCAAAAGACAGTGCGGTCCCCTCCATATGCCGCCTCCTGCTCATTCACAGAAATTATTCCACCTAGAGACAGTGAATATATCCATTCACTTCAGTCACTCAGTCGTATCCGACTCTTTGCAACCCCTTGGACTGTGTAGCATGCCAGGCTTCCCTGTCCATCGCCAACTCCCGGAACTTACTCAGACTCATTTCCATCGAGTCAGTGAGGCCATCCAACCATCTCCTCCTCTGTCGTACCCTTCTCCTCCTGCCTTCAATTTTCCCAGCATCAGGATCTTTTCAAATGAGTCAGCTCTTCACATCAGGTAGCCAAAGTGTTGGAGTTTCAGCTTTAGCATCAGTCCTTCCAATGAATATTCAGGACTGATTACCTTTAGGACTGACTGGTTGGATCTTCTTGCTGTCCAAGGGACTGTCAACAGTCTTCTTCAACACCACAGTTCAAAGCCATCAATTCTTTGGCACTCAGCTTTCTTTATACTCCAACTCTCACATCCATACATGACAATGCAAAAACCATAGTTTGAGTATACGGACCTCTGTTAGCAAAGTAATGCCTCTGCTTTTTAATTAGCTGTCTAGGTTTGTCATTGCTTTTCTTCCAAGGAGCAAGTTTCTTTTAATTTCAAGGCTGCAGTCATCATCTGCAGTGGTTTTAGAGCCCAAGAAAATAAAGTCTGTCACTGTTTCTTTTGTTTCCCCATCTATTTGCCATGAAGTGATGGGGCAGATGCCATGATCTTAGTTTTTCAAATGTAGAGTTTTAAGCCAGCTTTTGCTCTCTCCTCTTTCACTTTCATCAAGAGCCTCTTCAGTTCCTCTTCACTTTCTGCCATAAGGGGGGTGTCACATGCGGATCTAAGGTTATTGATATTTCTACCAGCAATCTAGATTCTAGATTGTGCTTCATCCAGCCTGGAATTTCTTATGATGTGCTCAGCATAGAAGTTAAATAAGGGTGACAATATACATCCTTGATGTATTTCTTTCCCATTTGGAATCAGTCCGTTGATCGATGTTCGGTTCTAACTGCTGCTTTTTGACCTGCATACAGATTACTTAGGAGGCAGGTAAGATTGTCCGGTATTCCCATCTTTTGAAGAATTTTCCACAGTTTGTTGTGTAGGGCCACCCAAGATGGTCACGGCATGGTGGCGAGTTCTGACAGAACACGGTCTGCTGCAGAAGGGAGTGGCAAACCACCTCAGTATTCTTGCCTTGAGAACCTCATGAACAGTCTGAATATATCCATCACTTGCTTCAAATTATTCATGGACCTGTGCTCTCAAAGCTGTGTCCCAGGTTATTTTTGTCACTCACCTATTGTGTCTTTTTGTAACTTCTGATCCCATTTCCCATCTTTTGAAGAATTTTCCACAGTTTGTTGTGTAGGGCCACCCAAGATGGTCACGGCATGGTGGCGAGTTCTGACAGAACACGGTCTGCTGCAGAAGGGAGTGGCAAACCACCTCAGTATTCTTGCCTTGAGAACCTCATGAACAGTCTGAATATATCCATCACTTGCTTCAAATTATTCATGGACCTGTGCTCTCAAAGCTGTGTCCCAGGTTATTTTTGTCACTCACCTATTGTGTCTTTTTGTAACTTCTGATCCCAGTTGAAAAATAGATCCATATCCAGACAAAAGAACAAACAAGAGTGAGAAAAAGAAGAAAAATTAAATAAACTCAGTATTATGTGGAGAGCAGAGGTCATGCCTTTAAAAAAAAAAACAGTAATTTGGAGCTTAAATATGATCTTTCAGCTGTAGAGTCTCTGGTGGCGTTCATGTCAGGACACTCTACTGGAGTAGGGGCCAAAGAGAAAGCAAGGAAAACAAACTACAGAGGTTTTCTAGTCCTTTATACCAACACCTTGCTGACCCCTGGCATAGAGTGACGCATGCGGACAGACATACAGACACACAACTATGAAAACAAATAGAGAAAAAGCAGCATGAAACCAACAAGGGAAAAAACTGCCTTTTTACCGGACCTCCCTGGCAGTCCAGAGATTAAGACATTTCCTTCCAGTGCAGGGAGTACAGGTTCGATCCCTGGTGGGGACCTAACATACCACTTGTGGCTAAACAACCAAATCATAAAAAACCAGTAGTAATATTTTAACAAATTCAAAAAGCCTTTAAAGCTTTTCCTCATTTAAAAAAATTTAAAATTTTTCTTTAAATTGTCCTCCTCTGATATTAACATTTAGCAGAGAATCAAAATGCTCTGAAATTAACAGTTACAATGTCCTGAGGACCTAGAAAGTCAGTGGGATGTAGCAAAGAGTGCTAACCTCATCATGCAAATGCCCTCGGGGGTGTGATCCTCCTGAGGACCAATCTGTGACTCCCCAGGGGGCTGTCCAGAAGCTAGACAAGGCCACACCCTCTGCTCACCTGGTCATTCCCTGGTCCACTTC
>SJXQ01003377.1:20545-56491 GCA_006408695.1 Aepyceros melampus
GGGGGTCGGGATTGGGAGTTCATGTACACTCATGGCTAATTCATGTCGATGGGTAGCAAAACGAATACAGTATTGTAAAGCAAAACAAACTAAAAAATAAACATTAATTATTTAAAAAAGAAAACATTGGTATGATTTATGTCAGAGAATGTTTTGTGATGTTCTCTTCTAGTTTTATGGTGTCATGTCATATTTGTCTACATTAATTGTTGATAAGTAAAAATTTAGTAATAACATCTTATTTAGTGTTTTCTGACTTTTCAGTAGTTCCTTTGTCTTTCTCTTTTCTTTGGCATTTTGATGATGTCATCTTTAGATTACTTTCTCATTTTCTTTTGTGCTTTTACTAAAAGTTTTTTATTTGTGGTTACTGTGAGGTTCACATATAACATCCTAGGTTAATAACAGTTTAAGTTGGAAGAAACTTAAATTTGAACATATTCCAAAGCTTTATCTTTTTACTCCCTGCCCCATTTTATACTAATGATGACAAATTTTACATATTTTAATTTTATGTATCCCTTAACTAATGATTGTTAGTTAACGTTAATACTTTCGTAGTGATTTTAGTTAACATTACTACTTTTGTCTTGTAACCTTCATGCTTATTTTATAAGTGATTGCTCCACTATTTATTATATATAATAATAATTATATATCATTAATGTTATATATTAATATTGTAAGTGAGATTTTTGCTTTCTCACTATTAGTGTCATTTCTTCTCAGGTTAAAGAAATCTCTTTAACATTTCTTGCGGGGCTGGTTTAGTGATAATGATCTCCAAAAGCTTATGTGGGAAGCTCTTAATCTGTCCTCCAGTTCTTAATGATAACTTTGATGGGTACAGAATTCTTGATAGGGAGGTTTTTTTCCTTTGGTGTTTTGAATATGTCATGCCATTCCCCTCTGGCTTGTAGGTTTCTGCTGAAATATCTGCTGATAGTCTTATGGGGTTTCCCTTGTACAAGTTGTTTTTCTCTTATTGCTCCTTTCAGCATTTCTTATAAGGTATTTCCAGTGGTAATGTGGAGAAGGCAATGGCATACCCACTCCAGTACTCTTGCCTGGAAAATCCCATGGATAGAGGAGCTTGGTAGGCTGCAGTCCATGGGGTCGCTAGGAGTTGGACATGACTGAGCGACTTCACTTTCACCTTTCGCTTTCATGCATTGGAAAAGGAAATGGCAACCCACTCCAGTGTTGTTGCCTGGAGAATCCCAGGGATGGGGGAGCCTGGTGGGCTGCCATCTCTGGGGTCGCACAGAGTCGGACACGACTGAAGTGACTTAGCAGCAGCAGCAGTGGTAAGGAATTCCATCATCTTTTGTTTGTCTGGTAAAGTCTCTTAATCTCTCCTTCATTTCTGAAGGATGACCTCACTGTATATTCTTGGTTGTAGTTTTTTTTTTTTTCTTTCAGTGCTTAAATATATTACCTCACTCCTCTGTCATCCATGGGGTCGCTAGGAGTTGGACATGACTGAGCGACTTCACTTTCACCTTTCGCTTTCATGCATTGGAAAAGGAAATGGCAACCCACTCCAGTGTTGTTGCCTGGAGAATCCCAGGGATGGGGGAGCCTGGTGGGCTGCCATCTCTGGGGTCGCACAGAGTCGGACACGACTGAAGTGACTTAGCAGCAGCAGCAGTGGTAAGGAATTCCATCATCTTTTGTTTGTCTGGTAAAGTCTCTTAATCTCTCCTTCATTTCTGAAGGATGACCTCACTGTATATTCTTGGTTGTAGTTTTTTTTTTTTTCTTTCAGTGCTTAAATATATTACCTCACTCCTCTGTCTGTAAGGTTTATGCTGAGAAATCTGCTGAGAGCCTTATAAGGGGATGCCTTTAAGTTACAAGCTTCTTTTCTTTTCTGTTGCTGCTTTTAAGATTTCCTCTCATCTTTTGTTTTTACAGCTGTATTATAATGTACCTTGGAAAGGATCTCTTTGTTGATTTGGTTTGGTGACCTATAAGCTTCATGAACTAGGATACCCAAATATCTTTCCAGATTTTGGAAGTTTGGGGCCACTATGTCTTTAAATAAGCTTTCTGCCCCCTTCTCCCTCTCTTTGTTTTTCCGGAACTCCAGTAATTCACAAAGTGGTTCTTTTGATGATGTTACATATGTTTTCTTTATTCTTTTGTTTGTTTGTTCTCCTCTGACTGTATAATTTCAACGTTTCTTTTATCTCATGGATTCTTTCTTCTCCTTGACCTTTCTGATGTTGATGCTCTCTATTACATTTTTCAATTCTTTCACTGTATTCTTCAGATCCAGAATTTCTGTTTGGTTGTTTTTATAATTTCTATCTCTTTGTTAAACTTCTTATTTTGTTTCTGTATTGTTGTCCTGATTTAATTAAATTGTCTTCCTGTGTTTTCTTGTAGTTCATTGAGTTTTCTTAAAACTAGTTTGAATTCTTTCTTTGGTAAATCTCAGATCTCCATGTCTTTGGGGTTGGTAACTGGGAGATTATTATGATCCTTTGGTTTTTCATGTTCCTCTAAGTTTTGCTATCTTCACATTTAAGATGTAGTCACAATCTCCAGTCTCTACTGACTTTGGGAGAGAAATACCTTCTCTCAGCCCTGCTAAGCAGTTCTGAGGCTTTCTCAGACCTTCTGCAGATATACATGCTCCAAGCTTCTTGCTCCCTTTGTGGCAGACTTACTAAGCTTATGTGCTTCTCTAATTCCTGCAATGCACCATTCTGAGTGCTGACAGTCCTCTTTCTCCCCAAAGGTGGCACTAAACCTCAAGTTTGTCACATCTTCCTAGACCACAGATTTGGGCAGGCTTTCTACACATGCTCCACCAAAACTTGCTTCCTCACCACTGTTGGATGCACACACAGGAAGTCAGGTGCAGAGCCAGAGTAGGAGGAGGATGGGGCATACTGGGGGGGCCCATGGGCCAGCTGGGGGATCTGGAATGAGGTATTCCCAGTGGCTCATGGGAGGGCTTCTAGTGGAATCCATGACACATTTAGTATTATCTATATCTCTTAAGTGTCCTTCAAGAGTCCTATCTGTCCAATCCTGCTAGTCTCTTTTCACCTCCCAGCTCTGCAGCTCACAGTTAATGTACTCTGATTCAGTACTCCAATAGGGCTAGAGAGAAATGAGCCTCTTTGGCTGATACTGAATCACGTACCTCCCACAAGGACACTTTTCTTTGTGGTGTTGTTCAGTCACTAAGTTCAGTCTGACTCTTTGTGACCCCTTTGACTGTAGCACATCAGGCTCCTCTGTCCTCTACTGTCTCCGAAGAGTTTGCTCAAATTCATGCCCATTGAATAACTGATGCTATATAACCATCTCATCCTCTGCCACCCTCTTCTCCTTTTGCCTGCAATCTTTCCCAGCATCAGGGTCTTTTCCAGTGAGTTGACTCTTTGCATCAAGTGGCCAAATTATTGAAGTTTAGCATCGGTCCCTTCCAATGAGTATCCAGGGTTTTATTTCCTTTAGGACTGACTGTTTTGATCTCCTTGCTATCCAAGGGACTCTCAAGAGTCTGCTCTAGCATCACATTTTGAAAGCAATCTTTAATGCACAGCCTTCTTTAATGTCTGACTCTCACATCCGTATATAACTACTGGGAAAACTATAGCTTTGATTATACAGATCTGTGTTGGAAAACTGATATCTCTGCTTTTTAATATGCTGTCTCAGTTTGTCATGGCTTTCTTTTCAAGGAGCAAGCATCTTTTAACTTCATGGCTGCAGTCACTGTCCACAGTGATTTTGGAGTCCAAAAAAAAATAAAATCTGTCACTTTTTTCCTTTCTATTTGTCATGAAGTGATGGGATCAGATGCCATGATCTTAGTTTTCTGACTATTGAGTTTCAAGACAGCCTTTTCACTCTCCTCTTTCACTCTCATCAAGAGGCTCTTTACTTCTTCTTTTGTTTATGAATGGATGCCAAAAATTACTGCTGTGGGAGGGTCGTGAATAAAAAGTGAGAATATCTTACTCTGCTGGCATCACTCCCACAATTTATTTTTAAAACATTTTTAATTCCCTTATATATTTCCCTATAAATTTTAGGTTTTTCCCATTTTTTCTATTATAAACAACTCTTCAGTGAACAATTTTGCATTTACTACTTTATTTGTTCCATTACTTCCTGAGTATAAATGTCTAGATGTGGTATTGCTAAGTCAATTTTCTAACTATCAAAAGCTGTAACTTTTTGTAATCTAATTGTTCATTTTACTTTCTGAAAAATGAACTAACTGTATTCTTTTTACATTCTTTTGACCAGTCTGTTGGTCAATAAATCAAAGTATTACCCAAGTTGTGCCGTGACAATGGATATTTAGCCAGGTGTGGACAGAGAAAGAACAAGTCAACTATCCCAAATCCTTTGGGAAGTATGCATAATGGTCTTCTCTCACAAGAAAAATAAAACAGAGACACAGGAGAAACTCAAAGAAAATTTTGGAAGGCTATAACCTGCTATTCTTTGGTTTCAGCATTTCTGATGATTATTATGTCATTTACAAATGATGGTCCAGGTTATTCTGCTCAGATAACACATATTTCTCTTCTCCAACAATGTTAGTCTTTTATGTCTTCCTTCTCAATGTTCTTTAAAATGTTGTCTCTGGAGAAAAGAGAAGAATTAAAAACAAGGAAGAATTTCTGGCAGAACAGTTTGATCTGCACCATTAAATGTGCTCTGTCTTCTGTCTTTCCTCCAGTTTCTCCCCTAGTTAATAACTCTTCAGAAAAAAATTACTGATAGAATTATTTTCCTTAATCTCTGTGTAGTTTAATTTGGAGACTTTCCTAGACCAATATCCAAAGTAATTTAGGGCAAGTGAAAAAGCTGAAGTTGACCTTGACCAAAATTTAAGCAATCGCTTATGGTTGGTTCTGTCAGAGGACCTGGTGATCTGACAGCAGGGCTGTGGCAATAGGAGCAACTCAGAAGGAAGGCCTTCAGCACCCTTTCAGCTCCCTGAGTGTCCAGGGCTTGCTGGTCAGAGTAGGAGGGTGGATTTCAAAGAGTGGGGTGGCATCCTGAAAAGTATATCATGTTGGGAATATAATAGTTTTGGTTTGTGGTTTAAGACCCAACTATTCCAACTATCAACTTGGAACACATTGGCACTTAGAAGCAATAGCATATAGCAGTCAAAAGCCCAGGCTTTGGAGTCTAGCAATGGAAAAACAGAAGGCTTTATTCCAAAACTCAAGGACTCTGGATACTAGAATTTTAAGCATCTAAAAGTAAAACATTAATCATCAGAAGGCTTCTGTTTCAAGCAGTCTTGCTGCCAGTCAAGAGGAAGATTGCCTGTGCCTTTGAATCATGGCTCTGCCATTTATTAGGGCTTGGATCTTGTCTAAGTTATTTAACTTCTCTCAGCCTGGGTATCCTCATCTTTAAAATAGGGATTATAAAAAAATAAATAAAATGGGGATTATAATGCCTACCCTTTAGTCACTGTGAGGATTAAACATGCATAGCATTCAGCACAGTGTTTGACACTGAATGCTTACAGCTATGTTTAAATTATTGTGATTACATATTCTTTCTAAATCACGATTGATTCATCTATGAATTCTTGATGATTACTATAGTTTCTTCTAATTTAAATATTTTATATTTAAAATACTGTGCAAGCACAAAATCTGTACCTATATTTAAGATTTAATCACAGTGCTTCAGATTTTAAAATATACATTGCTCATCAGTTTAATGTATGCTACCTTAACTAACAACTGAGCTCTCAAATTCCATTTAACTCAGTGACAAACGGAACATACACATATGATCTCTTTCCCAATCTGCACCTCTCTGAGCTCTTTTCCTGTGACACTATCTCTCCTCAGCCCTCCCAACCTCACTTTTCTCTTTGATAGTACAATGAACACATGATACACAATCCCAACTTAAAGTCTTTACACTTGTTCTCACTTCCTGGAACGTCCTTCCCGTAAATATTCACATAATTTTCCTCTTCACTGCATGCAAGTCTCCTATAGAATGCCTTGCCCTAACCACAGCCTTCCTCACTATCAGTCTCTGTCTCCATATCCTTGGTATATGTCACCCCATATGCTTCATACGTGTTTGGTCTTGTTCACACTCCTCACTATGAATTATGTTCCATGGTGGGAAAAAGGTCACGTCCCTGTTCCTAACTGGTTCCCTAGGGTCTGGATGTATGCCTGACACACAGTAGTAACACAGTAACCATGTGAAAGAAAGAAAAAAGGAAGGAAAAAAGAAAAGAGGGAGAGAGAAAGAAAAAGAGAGAAAAAAGAGAGGCAAAGAAGCATGAAGAGTGGACAGGGAATAAAAGAGTGATGGTTCAGTTCAGTCGCTCAGTCGTGTCTGACTCTTTGTGACCCCATGAATCGCAGCAGGCCAGGCCTCCCTGTCCATCACCAACTCCCAGAGTTCACTCAAACTTATGTCCATCGAGTCGGTGATGCCATCCAGCCATCTCATCATCTGTCATCCCCTTCTCCTCTTGCCCCCAATCCCTCCCACCATCAGAGTCTTTTCCAATGAGTCAACTCTTCACATGAGGTGGCCAAACTATTCAGCTTTAGCATTAGTCCTTCCAATGAACACCCAGGACTGATCTCCTTTAGAAGGGACTGGCTGGACTTCCTTGCAGTCCAAGGGACTCTCAAGAGTCTTCTTCAACACCACAGATCAAAAGCATCAATTCTTTGGCACTCAGCTTTCTTCACAGTCCAACTCTCACATCCATACATGACCATTGGAAAAACAATAGCCTTGACTAGATGGACCTTTGTTGGCAAAGTAACGTCTCTGCTTTTGAATATGCTATCTAGGTTGGTCTTAACTTTTCTTCCAAGGAGGAAGCGACTTTTAATTTCATGGCTGCAGTCACCATCTGCAGTGACTTTGGAGCCCAAAGAAATAAAGTCTGACACTGTTTCCACTGTTTCTCATCTATTTGCCGTGAAGTGATGGGACCAGATGCCATGATCTTCGTTTTCTGAATGTTGAGCTTTAAGCCAACTTTTTCAGTGTTGTCTTATACTTCATTTCTGAGTTTTATTCAAATCCTCAAAATTTGGCTTAGGAACACTTTTCATGCCGAGGTTTTCCTATGTACTAGCATTCCTTGAACTAGCATGTATTAGCCTGTTCCAATTGTGATTACTGATAGGTCATTTGAAACCACACGTTTTCAAGAGAAGAGATCAATATCCTTTATTGGGAATGTAAATAGACCTAAAAGCTAGAATTATATCACTATCTATAGAAATAAATAGGAGTGCTTTCATTCTCACTTTAAATGACCTACTTTTTTAGCTTCCTGGTTCAGAATGATTTGCATTTCTTCTCTGATTTTCCATAAAGAGCCCATTCTCTTCAGAAGTTTCTCCTGCAAAATACCCAGGGATTTAAACACAGAAGATGACATTGTAAATTTCATCCCCTTATTCGTGAACAAAGGGGCTTGTTGGTTACATAGAAACCTTGAGCTAGAATTCTGTGGTCATATTTTCCCACATTAATCTGAATCTAACACCAAGATGATAGTGATCTTAGTTTATTGTATGTTGAGTTTTAAGCCAGCTTTTGCACTCTCCTATTTCACTTTCATCAAGAGGCTCCTAAGGTTCCTTTAGTACTTGGGTGCAATCACAAAAATGAAAAGATGATGTCAGTTTGTTTCCAAGGCAAACGATTCAACACCTCAGAAATCCAAGTCTGTGTTCCAACCACTGATGTGGAAGAAACTGAAGTTGACCAGTTCCGTGAAGACCTACAGCACCTTCTAGAACTAACACTAAAAGAAAGAAATCTTTTTAATCATAAGATATTGGATTGCAAACGTATGAAGTCAAGAGAAACCTGGACTATCAGTCAAGTTTGGCCTTGCAGTATGAAATGAAGCAGGGCAAAGACTAACAGAGTTTTGTCAAGAGACTAAACTGGTCATAGCAAACACCCTTGTCAAAGACTCAAGAGATGACTCTATGCATGGACATTACCATGCATAGAGTGCATTTTGATCAATACCACAATCAGATTGATTATGGTTTGTTTTTTGCAGCCAAAGGTGGAGAATCTCTGTATAGTCAGTAAAAACAAGACCTGGAGTTGACTGTGGCTCAGATTGCGAGTTATTGCAAAATTCAGGCTTAAATTGAAGAAAGTAGGGAAAACCTCTAGGACCTTCAGGTATGAGCTAAATCAAATCCCTTATGACCATACACTGAAAATCATGAATAGATTCAGTGTATTAGATTTGACAGACAGGATGCCTGAAGAACCATGGAGGAAAGTTAGTAACACAGTACAGGAGGCGGTGACCAAGGCCATCGCAAAGAAAAGTAGATGCAGGAAAGCACAGTGGTTGCCTGAGGAGGCTTCACAAACAGCGGAGGAAAGAAGGAAATCCAAGCAAGCGTGAAAAGGGAAGATGTGTTCAACTGAACACAGAGTTCCAGAGACTAGCAAGGAGAAATAAGAGGGCCTTCTTAAATGAACAATGCAAAAAATAGAGGTAAACAACGGAATGGAAAGACTAGAAATCTCTTCCAAAAATTGGAGATATCAAGGACTGTTTCATGCAAGGGTAGCAATGATAAACAACAGAAACATTAAGGACTGACCAGAAGCAGAAGGGATTAAGAAGACATGGCAAGAATACACAGAAGAACTATACAAGAAGGTTCTTAATGACCTGGATAGCCACGATGGTGTGGTCACTAACCTAGAGCCAAAGATCCTGGAATATGAAGTAAAGTTGGTCTTAGAAAGTATTACAACAAACAAAGCTAGTGAAGGTGATGGAATTCCAGCTGAGCTATTTAATTTCTAAAAGATGACACCATTAAACTGTTGCACTCCATATTTCATCAAATTTGGAAAGCTCAGTAGTAGCCACAGGACTGGGAAAGGTCACTTTTCATTCCAATGAAGGGCAATGGTAAAGAAGGTTCAAACTATCCTATAATTGGCCTCATTTTACATGCTAGCAAGTTTATGCTCAAAATCCTTCATGCTAGACTTCAGCAGTACATGGACCAAGAACTTCCAGATGTACAAGCTAGATTTAAAGAGGCAGAGGAACTCGATATCCAATTGCCAACATTTGTTGGATCATGGAGAAAGCAAAGAAATTTTAGAAAAACATCCACTTGTGCTTCAGTGACTACACTAAAGCTTTGACTGTGTGGATCACAACAAATCATGGACAATTCTTAATGAGCCTGGAGTACTCTGGACTGAAGTCCACAGGCTCTTCTGTCCATTGGATTCTCTGCCTGTCATAGGTGTGACGGAGCTCCCAGGAGTCTGTGACTCCCCATTTCTCTGTGAGTGATCTCGTCCCTCAGGACTCCTGCAGTGAACTGCAGAGGGGAAGATATGATTGACTGGATGCAGAGAAGTTTCCTTTAGCAACACTGTCAGGCTTCTGACATCTTTCTCCCTTCTCTCTGAAGTGAGGAGTTGGCCCTTCCTTATCTTTGGAATGAAGATGGGCATGTGCACAGTAACAATTCTATATGTATTTTCGTACTTTTAGCTGTCAATGAGATTTTCTTATCTCAATCATTAGAAATTAAAAATTTAAAACTCCTTGATCTGCATTAGCTATTCCTTAAAACCAGCCTCCTGTGACTCAGTGGCACTAATTTTCTTGGCCACGTTTAAATTTCTCTGGTTTCTGTTCCAACCCATTCCTTATGCTCCTGGTTGTAAGGCAATCATGCTTTTTGTCATACATTTGATTTATTTGTACTATGCTATGCATTTTCCAAATAGGAAAAGGAGTACGTCAAGGCTGCATATTGTCACCCTGCTTATTTAACTTATATGCAGAATACATCATGAGAAATGCTGGACTGGAAGAAACACAAGCTGGAATCAAGATTGCCGGGAGAAATATCAATAACCTCAGATATGCAGATGACACCACTCTTATGGCAGACAGAGAAGAGGAACTAAAAAGCCTCTTGATGAAAGTGAAAGAGGAGAGTGAAAAAGTTGGCTTAAAGCTCAACATTCAGAAAACGAAGATCATGGCAACCAGTCCCATCACTTCATGGGAAATAGATGGGGAAACAGTGTCAGACTTATTTTTTGGGCTCCAAAATCACCGCAGATGGTGACTGCAGCCATGAAATTAAAAGACACTTACTCCTTGGAAGAAAAGTTATGACCAACCTAGATAGCATGTTCAAAAGCAGAGATATTACTTTGCCAACTAAGGTCCGTCTAGTCAAGGCTATGGTTTTTCTAGTAGTCATGTATGGATGTGAGAGTTGGACTGTGAAGAAGGCTGAGCACTGAAGAATTGATGCTTTTGAACTGTGGTGTTGGAGAAGACTCTTGAGAGTCCTTTGGACTGCAAGGAGATCCACCCAGTCCATCCTAAAGGAAATCAATCATTAGAAATTAAAAATTTAAAACTCCTTGATCTGCATTAGCTATTCCTTAAAACCAGCCTCCTGTGACTCAGTGGCACTAATTTTCTTGGCCACGTTTAAATTTCTCTGGTTTCTGTTCCAACCCATTCCTTATGCTCCTGGTTGTAAGGCAATCATGCTTTTTGTCATACATTTGATTTATTTGTACTATGCTATGCATTTTCCAAATAGGAAAAGGAGTACGTCAAGGCTGCATATTGTCACCCTGCTTATTTAACTTATATGCAGAATACATCATGAGAAACGCTGGACTGGAAGAAACACAAGCTGGAATCAAGATTGCCGGGAGAAATATCAATAACCTCAGATATGCAGATGACACCACTCTTATGGCAGACAGAGAAGAGGAACTAAAAAGCCTCTTGATGAAAGTGAAAGAGGAGAGTGAAAAAGTTGGCTTAAAGCTCAACATTCAGAAAACGAAGATCATGGCAACCAGTCCCATCACTTCATGGGAAATAGACGGGGAAACAGTGTCAGACTTTATTTTTTGGGCTCCAAAATCACCGCAGATGGTGACTGCAGCCATGAAATTAAAAGACACTTACTCCTTGGAAGAAAAGTTATGACCAACCTAGATAGCATGTTCAAAAGCAGAGATATTACTTTGCCAACTAAGGTCCGTCTAGTCAAGGCTATGGTTTTTCTAGTAGTCATGTATGGATGTGAGAGTTGGACTGTGAAGAAGGCTGAGCACTGAAGAATTGATGCTTTTGAACTGTGGTGTTGGAGAAGACTCTTGAGAGTCCTTTGGACTGCAAGGAGATCCACCCAGTCCATCCTAAAGGAAATCAGTCTTGGGTGTTCATTGGAAGGACTGATGCTGAAGCTGAAACTCCAATACTTTGGCCACCTGATGCAAAGAGCTGACTCATTGGAAAAGACGCTGGTCTGGGAAAGATTGAGGGCAGGAGGAGAAGGGAATGACAGAGGATGAGATGGTTTGATGGCATCACTGACTCAATGGACATGAGTTTGGGTAGACTCTGGCAGTTGGTGATGGACAGGGAGGCCTGGCATGCTGTGGTTCATGGGGTCACAAAGAGTCAGATATTACTGAGAGACTGAACTGAACATATAATAAGCCACTTTAATATTGGTGAAACATCTTTTGTTATGAGTTTGTACACTTATTAACTTGTTAAAGCAGATTTATTTCAAGCAGGTAGGTTTATATTACTTATTTGGGATTTATCTGTACATGTTGCAGACACAAACCTTCTAATAGAGGGGAAACTAGATGAGATGACCAACATTAGGTTGTGAATTTTACAAAGAAATATGTAGGATGCTCTGAGTCAACCCAACAAGATGCTGTCATCTAGTTCAGAAGCTTTACAAATAACATCAGAAAAAGAGATTTTCAAACAGACTTAATCAAGTAATATGTACAGCAGGGTAAAGAGAACTCCAATTATGCCTTATCCCACTAAGCTGGGTAAACAGAGCAAGGTGATTTTTGATATCCAGTTACCTTAGAAATCAAAGGAGCAGACAAGACATAGAATAGCAAGCATACAGTATTCCAAGATATATTATTTTTATTTAAAAATTTATACAAATTTATACAGTTAACATATCAATCCTTTAAAAATAAATCAATACATTTCATAAAGGAAGGTGAAATTACAGAAAATCATACAGACACAAATTAGTGATTCCACTTCTTGACATTTCTGATACCTGTTTTCAAATTTTTAAAGTGCCCTTGATCATGGGTATCCAGAGCACAGAAAAGGTTTGAGAGGAGAAGAGAAGGAGCAAGAGAGGAAACTGCAAATGAGGGCACTTCTGGCCACATTCACAAAGCTCAGGACACCACCATCATAATCCAGAAACATCCCAACATGGCCTAGAGTCTTTCTGACATATTGAGGTGATAGTGGGGAGGCGGTAAAGAAACTGCACTGATTGTTCTCTCTCATACAAAGAAGTAGAAAAATTCCCTCTGAGTCAAGGACCATGTCACTGTCTCTCATCCAAGAATCATTACAAAATCCAATGGCCCAGTTACAACAGCCTGCCACATCCACCTCCCAGTAGTGCTGACCGGAAGTGAATGACTCAGCTCCCCAGGCAAGAAAATATTTAGATCTTGGTGGAGTGTAGTCAACCCCAGGACCATCAGGACAAGCCTCAACATGTCTCAGATCTTCAAACACAGGGACATGACTAGTGACTCTTTCATTATCCAATGCAATGTACACTGCAGGAAGAAGGAAAAGTTACATTAGCAACTAGTGTTATAAATTCCTGATGGATATGAGCTCAGTAGAGTGTCTGACTTTCCTAACATATGACTAGAAATTGGAGGCAGAACAGCAAGAGAACTTGAGGAATCTTTTGCAATCCAAGATATATAGGTCTGTCTTATGAGAAGAATTGAGCCAGACCAAATGGGAGCAGCCATAACTTCTGTCTATGAGACCTATTGCTATATTTTAGTTATTATTTTCCCTGGAACATTTGAAATTGACAATTAATTAAAACTTCACTGTCAGAAAAAAAGTAGCTTGTGATCTCCACAGAAAATATACACTAATAAAAATAATAGTAATAAAACTCTGATCACTTTCCCTGACAACAAGAAATTTCCACTATAGCATCAAAAATTAAACTGAAACAAAAAACTTGTATTTTTTGAAGTGGTTTCTTTGTGAGAATTTTCTGCCAGCATACCTTGAAAAGAAAAGGGAAAAATCTTTTGACAAAAGAAGTGGCCAGCCTACTTTGCCAATGTTATGTATAAGCTGTGTGTAAAATTTCCTTTTATGTTTACAATAAACTTGACTATACAGAGGATTTTTATATGATGTGAGTGAAGTATGCTTTGTATTTATTACAAAGAGTTTTATAAACCAGCTTAAAACTCTCTTAGCATCTCACAACCATTGATAAGCTCCCTTACCTAAAACTTGGGATGTACTGAATGTACTTGCAGAGTTACATGCTTCATGTGAACAGTCAACACTATCCCTCAGTCAATTATCTTTTCCTGTAGTTTACTCCCCAGATAGCTTACCATGTTGTGGTTAGTCGCTCAATCGTGTCTTACTCTTTACAACCCCATGGACTGTAGCATGCCAGCTCCTCTGTCCATGGGGATTCTCCAGGCAAGAACCCTGGAGTGGGTTGCCATGCCCTCCTCCAGGGCATCTTCCCAACCCAGGGATCAAACCTAGGTTTTCTTCATTGCAGGCAGACTCTTTCTGTCTAAACCACCATGGAAGATAGCTTACTACTTCTCATTATAAATGTCTTTTTTCCAGATGCCATTTAGTTTTATTCCATATACAATATTCTCCTATAAGGGTAAGTGTGGATATAAAAATTTCCAGCATAGTCCACAGATTGGACAATGGAGAAAGGTAACCCATAGGACAATAACAGAGGCAGTGTATACCACCCCCACCAGAGGGCTTCTTGTTACCTTGGAATTGGTTGAGCCAGTCTATGAGTCCAGGGATGGGCCATGCACTGAGCTGTGGGACTACAGGCCGGGGCATGTGCAGCTGTGCTGACTCACCTCTGCAAGAAAGGACACTTCATTACTCTTTTGGAGCTCATATTTTCATCACAATAATTATGTCTACACACTTCTGTGGATTTCCGTTAAATCTTCATAATTAGATTCCAGGGCCATAAGAGTAATTCCCCAATCTAGAGAATGTGACCAGTGACAATTTATTTTATGAAAATCAAAATTTATTTTATGAAAATCAAATAAAATTCTACCCCATTTGCTAACACTGCAATCCTAGCATCCAATTCAAATCAATCATGACCATATCTGATTCCTCACAGCCAATCTCAGGGCTACTCAAAATGACGTGAAATGAAGGATGTTCAAGAGGGGCACTCTGACTTTTAACTCACTCTAGTCACCATAGAAATGCTCAGTGTCTGTTCAACCACAGCTAGTGGTTGAGGAGCTTAGCTTGGGTAGCAATCCCAATTCCTGGGACCCAGCTTTCCTAACAGCATCATAGAGTCTTTCGTTTTTGCCTCCCCATGTGCTGCACATGGAAACCCTGCCCCCGGATAATCCTCTGTTGGCCCATTCTCTCCCTGATTCCATGTTAGGTTTCTATAAAATCCTTATTTCTTGCACATTATTCTGTCATGACTTTGGGTACATTCTCTCTGTGTTTTTCTTTTTCTAAAAATTAAAATCAGCAATGGTAGTTGTTGTCATGAGATCTTTGCACAAAATCCTGCAAGTAATTCCCCTGCCCAGCTCCACTGCGGGTAAAGCAACACACAAAATTCTACCTTTGGAGAAAAGGGAATCTAAATACATCCAGAAGAGGTTATAGTATCCTGATCACTCATGCTCCCATGTTAGCATCAGCTGACTGATCACAGTTACAATTATAAAAACTTGAAAATGAGGGCAACTTACCTTTTGGACATGTTTCATAATGCTGTACAGAGAGAAACAAAAAAAGGTAATGTGTTAATACACTTCACAAGATTCACAGTGAAGATTTAGTTTCTCATTTCCAAGGATGGGTTAACCCAAATTTCAGCAAATTGTATCATGTACATAGAAACAGGAGGGGAAACGAGTTATAGGGATTTCCAAATTTCTCATTATTGCCAGGTCCAGGTACCAATCCATACATCTTTAAACACCTTCTCTGTGGCAGTTGTTCAGTAATCAAATGTATATTAGGAGAATTTAAGAATTGTTCTTGAGGATTTCTTTGCCTACTTCTCCATGAAGCTTTGCAGTTCTTGTGTTTGTCAAGAAGGGCTCTTGGTCATTAGCATTACTTGGACAGATAAAAATCCTATTGCAGCAACAGAAAACATGATCTCAAACACTAGATGGAAGGCAAAGAAGAGGTGGATATTATCCAGGGAACACCATGACTCTCCAGTCCTCTGTCCTTACCTGGATCAGCTCCATGTCTGGCTTATGGCACAATTCCTTGAGCTCCTCATATATCTGCCTTAAAAGTTTCTGCTTGAGGTCCATATTGTATTGACTTTCTTTGAGTTGTTGAAAAATCTCTTTGCTTTCCTCTTCTGTTTTCTCTAAATGATGCTTCTCTTTATGGTCGACTAAGTGAAAAACCTTCTGGTATTCAGTCTGTTTCATCTTCTTCCATGTACTCACATAGCTCTGGGGTGACAATGAATTAATCAGGTCACATCCATGACTGTTATCCACTATTTATCTCTAACATTTAGAAATTTTGGTACATTCATTAAAAAAAAAAATCTGGGAATCCATTTTTTTTTGTTCTAGTTGCTTTTTTTAGGTGGGGTGGGGAGCACTTTCCAGGTGACTCTAGTTGTAAAGAAGCTTCCTGCCACGCAGGAGATGTAAGAGACACGGGTTCAATCCCTGGGTGGGGAAGGTCCCCTGGAGGAGGGCATGGCAACTCACTCCAGTATTCTTGCCTAGAGAAGCCCAATGGACACAGGAGCCTGCAGGCCACACAGTCCGTAGGATGGCACGAAGTTGAACACGACTGAAAGTACTTAACACACAGTCGCTTCTTATTTCATTGAACCTGAAATCAACATTTTGACTCTAAACACTGCCACAAATAGTCACACTTCTTAAAAACGTGAATTTGTGATTTAATAATTGTTTTATATAATATATGGGGTACACTAATGACTAAAACTACTGAGTCTATCTTATCCTCACATATTTACCTATAGACTGACTCTTTGCTATAAAGAAATAACAGCAAATATTCACAGAATTAGATAACATCTTTCTAAAATATTTGCTTTGAGGTCCACAGACTGCATGCAAAGCAGAACCTCGTGCACATGAGTGCAGCGTGACTCCCCTGTCTGATGCTGTGCACTCCATGCCTTAACTGGCTTCCACCCTATCCTAGGAGACACCAGTCAACAGACAACTACCTTCTAGTCTTAATTCTCATCTTCTCCCCCACCCCCCCTTTTTTTTTTCACTTTATATTTTCCTTCTTTCCTTTAAACTTTAAAAAAGATTCACACTTAAGGAAAACAAGACATACACTCTTGACCAAAGTCTTCACTGGGTTCTCTCTTGTATTGTCTTTACTTTCAATGAGCAGATTTTTTGATCATGAGTGTATGTCTTTCACAGTACTCATTTTTGATACTCCATCTTTCGTCAAAGCAGCAAAGTCTCTTCAATTTCCAGGACTTCTTTAATGAAACTACATTCCTTTTATCAGGAACCTCCTTTGCTGAGTCCACATAGTTTTTACTCTGCATGTTTCTAAGAACTTGCTGTTACCCCAATTCTTCCTTTATTAAACTTATACACCTTGGGCTTCAAACAAGCCCCCTTTTCTTGTTTCCCTCTATCAGTCTACTTTAACCAGTTCTTCTTTCCCTGATTGACCCATTAATACAGAGATTCCTCCAGTTATCTTTTGATGTAAAAATGTTTTCCTTTTCATCCTTAAAACACTACTGTGATATCCATCTCATGCCTAGAATATACAGAAAACTGTGAAATGTTCCTGTCCAGACCAAGTCTTTCACACAAGGTCCTCGTTCACCCAGTGGCATACTACCTATTTGTGTTAGAATATCTGCCAGAAACTCAAAGGTTCACATTCTCAAGCTCTAATATTTTCTTAACACAAAATGGCACTTCCTCCTTTGTTTCTATCCTCAATGATGCCCCACCCTCAGAGTAGAAACTAGGTCTCAGTTTTTAAATTTTATCCTCAACATTACACATCAAGTGCTTCCTGTTTTTTGATATTTCTCTACCATCAAGAATATCTCTTGAATTCTCTCATTTCCCATTATCTGTGGGTAATTATTTCCTAAAGTTTCTTTTAAGAATTTCTCAACTTTCAGATCTGGCTTCCAATTTCTCTATGTTCGCTCACTTCCCTTTCTTTATATTAAGGTTGACACAATAGGGTAAACAATGGCAAGTGTGCTGTGGGAAAATAATAAGTTTAGTTTGAGATGTGTTGATTTAGTTATCTCTCCCTAAAAAACTTCTTCCACAGAAAGCCCCCTGCCCTGACTTCTACCCTTAAGCAAATCTCTGCCCAAACATGATCCTGCTTAGTAAATCTTTTCTGATCATATGTAAAATTCAATTTTGTCAAAATTACTTTTTTGTAAGAAAATTACAAAATTTTACTACTTGGCTTTATTGTTGTTATTCTTAAGAGCACTTACCACAATGGATTGTGCCACAAATGTTATGTATAGAATTGTTAATTGACTCTCTTCGTTACTCCATTTGATCTGTGAGTACAAGGAAATCTGTTCCTTTCATCTATTTCTACACTGGCTTGGAACAGTTATCATGACATATCTGCCACTCAATGTTTCAAAGGACAAACATTGTAAACTATAACCTTAGGTATATCACCTTTGAATAATTAAGATAATTTTGTTATATCTCCTTATCATTCACCCCATTTAAATTTTCTTTATAGTGGTGAGAAGTGTCTTTTAATATTGCTTATTTATATGTTTCACATCATTAGATGTTTACTTACTCGAGAATCTAGATATACTGCTCTTTCACCACTTTTATGTAGTGGCTCAATTCACATTTTTGAATCAACAAATGATAGATACAAATTTCTCCGCCATGAATTTAGGTAACGTTTGAAATTCATCTGTCCTCCATTTCCAGCCATATCTCTCACTCTGCGTCTCTAATGAAATACATGTGTCAATCTACATGGACTATGTAGAATCTCAATATTCACATGATTTTTCTAGTTTCTAGTCTTCAATTCTCACATATTTACCTGCCTGGCACCCACATGTATTTCCAACTTCAATTTGTCCTTTTCTATCCAAATAGTTAGAGCTGTCTTCCTGAAGTTTCAAAAATTTTCCCTGTGAGAAGCCCTGGGTTTATCTCATTGACAAATTATGACTGTGATTTTCCTATAACCATTGGTATGTTATGGTGTTAGCTAGGAAGTAAGATCTTTCAGCTTGATATTTTGATTTTAGAAAGAAATCCTACAAAGGGACAGAATTCATTCCACATGATTACAGAAAACCCTTTTGTAATTGGTCTGTCACCCATATTGAAATGTAAACATTAGAATATTTAGTTCAAACATAGGTTTAGAATAAACATCATGTGTCCCAAGATTGTGCTGAATGAAATAGAATTTCTTGCTTACATTCCATGTTATGATTTTGTTGGTTTCTCTGTTCAGATTTCTTTTATTTTCTTGTTTCTTTTTCCACACAGACCTCATTATGTTCAGAAGCTTTTGCTGCAAAAGAACCAATAGTTTGATTATCAGAGAAGTTGGTAGCAAAATTTTTCAGATCCTAGGGTAAGAAGGATAGCAGAGAATTCAGATGATCACTGGAGAAGGGAAAGTGTCCATTTTGTTTCACTTTTAAGCCCAGTTTATCTACTGTGTGGTTTTCCCTGGTGGCTCAGTGGTAAAGGATCCATCTGACAATGCAGGGGGTGCAGGTTTGAGCCCTGGGTAGAGAAGATCCCCTGGAGAAGGAAACAACTCATTCCCATACTCTTGTCTGGGAAATACCATAGACAGAGGTGCCTGGCAGGCTCAGTCAAGAGAGCTGCAAAAGAGTCAGACATGACTGAGTGACTGAAAAACAAGGCTACCGTGTAGGATGTTTATAACTAGAGAAGAGGGAAAACGTTGAAAAGGGTGTTTATTCATAGAGAAAGCTGGCTCTCAAACTTTATTTCACCTCACCAATTTTTATCATACAAAGTCCATCTCAGATTTTAGTTGTCCTGCTGATAGTTCTCATCTCCTACTACTCTATTCTTTTAGCTAAAAGGCAGTGTTTCTGACTAGAGTCTATTAGATTAGACTATTGCCTCACATGGACTTATCACAAATCCAAACACAATTAACTTCATCCTCACCACCATCAGCTTGAGTTGTAAGAATTTAAAATGTAAAACCTTAAGTGCCTAAGATTGAGGATGTCCTTTCTTAAATAGTTTAACCTAGGACCTGGCCCACAATGCTTGTTAGTGTCTGCTTTATTTTTGACATGAATAAAGAATAGTTATCTTCAATTTCTTTGGCATTCACTCTCAGACAGAAAGTCTCCCAGATTCAAACTTCCCTCTTAGCCCTTGCTTACCCGGTATTCCTCAGCCGTCCACTGAATGGAACCATGCCTGGGAGCACCCTGCTGCTCAGACATACAGCAGAGTAAACAACGCACATCCTTGGTGACTTTACAGAAGAAGTTTTTGGTATATCTGTGTATTTCACATATCTCTTCTGCAGGATTTGGTATGCCATAGAGTCCTTTCTGTCTGGCAAGAAATACCAGTTTCCTCAAATTGGAGTTGGTTTTCAGGTTCAGTTGATGGGGTGTTTCCCTGACACAGGGCAGCAAGGAGGCTGTTGGCCTTCCTCCCAGTAGAGACGGAGACACGGCATGCAGAAGCTGTGCCCACAGCCCAGCGTGACTGGGTCTATGAAATACTTCACACACAGGGAACAGGTGAATTCATTCCAGAAGCTTTTGGAACTCATGTTTCTGAAGAGAGAAGAGAAAAAAGTAAGAACATTATGTTGCCGTGAGCTTTAAAAGAAGTACCTTTTAAAAACCACAAACAGTATCAAGGGGCATGAGACTTACTTCCCACTCATAGCAACACATTAGTGTATAGAGCAGGAAAGGTGATGTACTGCATGCAAGGGAAAGAGGATGCTGGGTAATCGAGTGCCCTCATGACAGTCAGGATACTGTCAGACACAGCTTTTCCATCAGGGATTCAGCTCTCATCCAATTCTGACACAATCCTCTGCCACAGAATCTTGTTCATATTCCACCTAAACCAACCCTCCTATTCCTTCTGCCAGTGATAGCAGATATGGATATGTATCCACTTAATCTTATTTGGCACATGAAGTTTGAAAAAAATATTAAGTGTTTTGTCAATTTTCTGTTTCTTTTTGCTCATTAAAACAAACAATAGAGTCAACAGTTTTGGGTTAGTCTGGACAGTTTTTGAAGGTGAAGAATGGGGCTGTTTTTTGTGACCACAAAGTGAATTTGCTTGGAGATCAAAGCGTATATCCTGAAGCGAACAGAGAAATGGGAGACCTGGGCTTTTGACAATGTCATGGAGACAATAAATTAGCCAACTCTGGTAAAGATCATCAATAAATATAAGAGGAATCAAGGAGATAGCAAAACATTACACAACCATCAGAATTATGAATATAGTCAGAGAAGAATCATCAACAATTGTGAAACCACTTGAAAAAAATAGTGTAAGCTCAAAAATTATTTGTTAATTTCCTCATTTTATAGGCTCCTTGGGGAGAAGGCAATGGCACCCCACTCCAGTACTCTTGCCTGGAAAATCCCATGGGCGGAGGAGCCTGCTAGGCTGCAGTCCATGGGGTCGCTGGGAGTCGGACGCGACTGAGCGACTTCACTTTTAACTTCTCACTTTCATGCATTGGAGAAGGAAATGGCAACCCACTCCAGTGTTCTTGCCTGGAGGGTCCCAGGGATGGGGGAGCCTGGTGGGCTGCCGTCTATGGGGTCGCACAAGAGTCGGACACGACTGAAGCGACTTAGCAGCAGCATAGGCTCCTTGGTGGCTCAAATGGTAAAGAATCTATGTGCAATGTGAGAGACCTAGGTTCTATCCCTGGGTCAGGAAGTTCCCCTGGAAAAGGGAATTGCAACCCACTCCAGTATTCTTGTTTAGAGAATTCCATGGACAGAGGAGCCTGATGGGGTACAGTCCATGGGGTCACAAAGAGTAAGACTTTGTGTGATTAACACTTGAGTGACTAACACTTCTACTTTTTTTTTCTTCATTTTATCGTCATGTCATATTAAATTGAATATTTAAATTAGGTATACTTTCAGTTATCATACACTGTGACTAAATATTTAGTTTAAACATATGACTACTGTTATCTTCCCTGTGTATGAGAATTTGAATTGGAGAGCCTACTTATTTACAAGGCTGATAATTTCTTTTTGATTCAAAATAGATGAGAAATAAACAATTGCTGAACTGAACAATTATAAAACAACTTAAAATATATTTTGAAAAGTGAGTGGCAATTAAGTGATGGTGTGTAGATACATTTATACAAATAAAAATTTTTGAGATGGATTTTATGGACTTTTGACTGAGGACCACAATCTACTAGCATAGATCATAAAGCTATTAAATCAAATATGCCTTAAATTAGGAGATTGTTTGGAGAATGGAGAGAAAGTATAGATGAGCTCTGTGTAGAACTTGCTAGAAATGGGCCAAGGACTCATTGTGAATATATTCATTTCTATATTGATAAGTCTAATGATAACTCTGTGGTGTTGGAGAAGATTCTTGAGAATCCCTTGGACTGCAAGGAGATCCAACCAGTCCATTCTGAAGGAGATTGGTCCTGGGTGTTTTTTGGAAGGAATGATGCTAAAGCTGAAACTCCAGTACTTTGGCCACCTCAAGCGAAGAGTTGACTCATTGGAAAAGACTCTGATGCTGCGAGGGATTGGGGACAGGAGGAGAAGGGGACGACAGAGGATGAGATGGCTGGATGGCATCACTGAGTTGATGGACATGAGTTTGAGTGAACTCCAGGAGTTGGTGATGGACAGGGAGGCCTGGCGTGCTGTGATTCATGGGGTCGCAAAGAGTCGGACACAACTGAGCAACTGAACTGAACTGAATGATAATGGAAATAGGAGAGGCTCATATGTTTATTAATTCTTGGCATTGGATCCACTTTTCTTCTATGGATTACCTATTTTAACTTTCACAACAATATTATTAACTAATTTTCTATCTTAACATACATCTTAAAAAGAGCACTTGACATAGTGTGGGTGAAATAAATTACTTGTCTACAAATCACACATTGAATAAATGATTGATGTAGTACTCACATATGGATACTACCAACAGGGGGAAAAAAAAGCCAAAACTTAGCTTTAGATTCATTTATAAATGTACATAGCAGAAATTCATTGCACATTTATCATCATAACTCACTTTGGGTACTGTTAATGCAATGTTCTACTCTTGTTCAGTAAGTAACTCTGTTAAATTCAGTTCAAGGATTAAGTGCTTACTGCTTTGTGGCAGTAACTTCCAAAAGTCTCCACAGCCCAGCCAACTCCAAACACAACAGCCCAGGGCTCTGGAGAAGAATGATCTTGACTTTTTGTCTGATGCTTTACATATTCTCCAATGACCATGCTCATTTCCTCCCAGTGATAGGGTTATCAAATCTGTGAAAAGATATAGGTTAGATACCTGGTTAAATTTTTATAGAAAATGCAAAGCATAATTAGATTTTTACAGAGTTGAAACATACCTTAATGCCAATGATTGAAATGAAACCTTTGAAACCTACTTAATCCAAGTGCCACAATCCAATTACTAGTGACATAGTTATCCCTTGCTGCTGCTGCTGCTAAGTCGCTTCAGTCATGTCCGACTCTGTGCGACCCCATAGAGACCCCACCAGGCTCCCCAGTCCCTGGGATTCTCCAGGCAAGAACACTGGAGTGGGTTGCCATTTCCTTCTCCAATGCATGAAAGTGAAAAGTGAAAGTGAAGTGGCTCAGTTGTGTCCGACTCTTAGTGACTCCATGGACTGCGGCCTACCAGGCTCCTGCACCCATGGGATTTTCCAGGCAAGAGTACTGGAGTGGGGTGCCATTGCCTTCTCCAAAGTTATCCCTTAAGTTCATATTTTTAATCCCTGGAATTGCTGTTTTTAAAATAAATGAACTTCCAAAGTATGAATTTTCTATATGTATTCAATGAACTGTATTGTTGCTCAGTCACTGAATTATGTCCTACTCTTTGGGACCTTATGGACTATAGCATGCCAGGCTCCTCTGTTGTCCACTGTCTTGCAGAGTTTGCTCATCTTCATGCCCACTGAGTCAGAGATGATGTGTGACTTCTTCAGAAGTAGGAATCATTCGAATTCTGTTTTTCAACTCAGTTCAGTCAAGCTCCCTAGTAATACGACTTACAGCACTGGCAGAAATAGCCCCCTTTTACTTGATGAATCTTATTGACCTCATCTGAACTGAAATTCTAGTATTCAATGAACTGTATTGTTGCTCAGTCACTGAATTATGTCCTACTCTTTGGGACCTTATGGACTATAGCATGCCAGGCTCCTCTGTTGTCCACTGTCTTGCAGAGTTTGCTCATCTTCATGCCCACTGAGTCAGAGATGATGTGTGACTTCTTCAGAAGTAGGAATCATTCGAATTCTGTTTTTCAACTCAGTTCAGTCAAGCTCCCTAGTAATACGACTTACAGCACTGGCAGAAATAGCCCCCTTTTACTTGATGAATCTTATTGACCTCATCTGAACTGAAATTCTCTGAAATTTTATACTGCTCTTTGAGTTCTCCATGAATTTCTTCCCTCTGAGACTGTTTCTGTTGTTTTCGGTAGCACACTAGTGCTTTTTTTTTTCTTTCCATCTATAACTGCACACACAATAGCAACTGGTGGTTCTTTTTTAAGACTCCATCTCTTGCCCTAGTACCCTGGTAATTATCTCATGCCTTCTCATTCTATTATTCAATATATGCATAATTGAAACATCGATGCTATGTTGTAGGCTTAATCATCATGTTACAGTTGTATATCACACAATTGACTAGAAATAATAATAAACTTTTTTTTTTCTGAAAGAAATATGGGTTTGTCTGCTAAGTTTCAGACAACTACCTCCAAAGGTTTTCTTTACCTTGTCTTGGTTTGCATCCTATTCATGCTCCATAAGACATTTTCCTGCTTAATCAATGATTGACCATGGTGTTTCACTCAGAGAGGATATCTGACAGGAAAATTCAAAACCCTGTCTTTCTACTACATGAAATATCAATCACCACCAATCTGTGCTCATCACATAAAGATGTGGCTAACAAAGTGTAACATATTCTTGAGATGTTAAAGTTTTAATCTTTATGTATCTGTTTATGGCTGTGCTGGGTCTCTTTCTAGTCGAGTGGGAGGGCTACCCTTTCTGTGGAGAGGGGGCTATTCTTCATGGCAGTGCTCAGGCTTCTCATTGTGGTGGCTTCTTTTCTTGCAGAGGATGGGCTCTAGGTACACAGGCTTCAGTAGTTGCAGCACAGGCTCGCTAGTTGTGGCACATGAGCTTAGTTGCTCCGAGGCATCTGGGATCTTGCTGGATCAGGGATCAATTCCATGTCTCCTGAATTGGCAGGGGAATTCTTCACCACTGGGCCCTAGGGAAGTCCCCAAATTTGAATCTTTAATAATATCTTCTTTTGGAAATTAAGGATTGAAAATAATAAGTTTACCCCGACATTACTTCTTTATTTTGTGTACCTTTGCACATATAACAATAAAATTACAATTTCTACCTAGATGTGAGATTTTTGTGGAAAAGATCATAGTGTATTACCAATCTTGCAATTCCATTGCATAAGATATCCTCAGATCCTTAGTGGGATATGAAATTCTGTTCATTGTCCAATTTCCCAACTACTTCCCTCCACAAAAAAACCACCTCAGTTTGAGAAATACCCTGATCAGAGGGAATGTCTCAGTTCAGTTCAGTTGCTCACTTCTGTCTCACTCTTTGCAACCAAATAAAATGCAGCATGCCAGGCCTCCCTGTCCATCATCAACTCCCGGAGTACAACTAAACCCATGTTGTCCATTGTGTTGGTGATGCCATCCATCCATCTCAGCCTCTGTCATCCCCTTCTCCTCCTGCCCTAATCTTTCCCAGCACTAGAGTCTTTTCAAATGAGTCACCTCTCCGAATCAGGTGGCCAAAGTATTGGAGTTTCAGCTTCAACATTATTCCCTCCAATGAACACCCAGGACTGATCTCCGTTAGGATAGACTGGTTGGATCTTGCAGTCCAAGGGACTCTCAAGAGTCTTCTCCAACATCACAGTTCAAAAGCATCAATTCTTCGGTGCTCAGCTTTCTTTATAATCCAACTGTCACATCCATACATGACTATTGGGAAAACCATAGATTTGACTAGACGGACTTTGTTGGCAAAGTAATTCTCTGCTTTTTAATATCCTGTCTAGGTTGGTCATAACTTTCCTTCCAAAGAGTAAGTGTCTTTTAATTTCATGGCTGCAGTCTCCATCTGCAGTGATTTTGGAGCCCAGAAAAATAATATCAGCCACTGTTTTCCCATCTATTGGACATGAAGTGATGGGACTGGATGTCATGATCTTAGCTTTCTGAATGTTGAGCTTTAAGCCAACTTTTTCACTCTCTGCTATCACTTTCATTAAGACGCTGTTTAGTTCTTCACTTTCTGCCATAAGGGTGGTGTCAACTGCATATCTGAGGTTATTGATATTTCTCCCAGCAATCCTGATTCCAGCTTGTGCTTCCTCCAGCCCAGCGTTTCTCATGATGTACTCTGCATAGAAGTTAAATAAGTAGAGTGACAATATACAGCCTTGACGTACTCCTTTTCTTATTTGGAACCAGTCTGTTGTTCCATGTGCAGTTCTGACTGTTGCTTCCTGGTCTGCATACAGGTTTCTCAAGAGACAGGTCAGCTGGTCTGGTATTCCCATCTCTCTCAGAATTTTCCACAGTTTATTGTGATCCACAGAGTCAAAGGCTTTGGCATAGTCAATAAAGCAGAAATAGATGTTTTTCTGGAACTCTCTTGCTTTTTCCATGATCCAGCACATGTTGGCAATTTGAACAAGTTTATCAAGAGGCCAATCAGGTGGTCTGGTGTTCCCATTTCTTTTAGAATTTTCTACAGTTTATTGTGATCCACACAGTCAAAGGCTTTGGCATAGTCAATAAAGCAGAAATAGATGTTTTTCTGGAACTCTCTTGCTTTTTCCATGATCCAACAGATGTTGGCAATTTGATCTCTGGTTCCTCTGCCTTTTTTAAAACCAGCTTGAACATCAGGGAGTTCACGGTTCACATATTGCTGAAGCCTGGCTTGGAGAATTTTGAACACTACTTTACTAGCATGTGAGATGAGCACAATTGTGTGGTAGTTTGGGCATTCTTTGGCATTGCATTTCTTAGGGATTGGAATGAAAACTGACCATTTCTAGTCCTGTGACCACTGCTGAGTTTTCCAAATTTGCTGGCATATTGAGTGCAGCACTTTCACAGCATCATCTTTTAGGATTTGAAACAGCTCAACTGGAATTCCATCACCTCCACTAGCTTTGTTTGTAGTGATGCTTCCTAATGCCCACCTGACTTCACATTCGAAGATGCCTGGCTCTAGGTGAGTGATCACACCTTCATGATTATCCGGGTCGTGAAGCTCTTTTTTGTACAGTTCTTCTGTGTATTCTTGCCACTTTTTCTTAAGATCTGCTCCTGTTAGGTCCATACCATTTCTGTCCTTTTTTGAGCGCATCTTTGCATGAAATGTTCCCTTGGTATCTCTAATTTTCTTGAAGAGATGGCTAGTCTTTCCCATTCTATTGTTTTCCTCTATTTCCTTGCATTGATCACTGAGGAAGGCTTTCTTGTCTCTCCTTGCTATTTTTTGGAACTCTGTGATCAAATGGGTATATGTTTCTTTTTTCCTTTGCCTTTCACCTTTCACAGCTATTTGTAAGGCCTTCTCAGATAGCCATTTTGTTTTTTTGTATTTATTTTTCTTGGGGATGGTCTTGCTCCCTGTCTCCTGTACAATGTCCTGAACCTCTGTCTATTGTTCATCAGGCACTCTATCAGATAGAGTCCCTTAATCTATTTCTCACTTTCACTGTATAGTCATAAGGGACTTTAGGTCATACCTGAGTGGTCTAGTGGTTTTTCCCACTTTCTTCAATTTAAGTTATTTTTTTCCTTTTTTTTAAAAAAAATTTTAATTAATTTTTATTTTTTAGTTTGTTTTGCTTTACAATACTGTATTCGTTTTGCTATACATTGACATGAATCAGCCACGAGTGTACATGAACTCCCAATCCCTACCCCCACCTCCCCCATCTCGCTCCACACCATCTCTCTGGATTATCCCTGTGCATCCGTCCCAAGCATCCTGCTTTCTGCATCGAACCTAGACTGGCGATTCGTTTCACTTATGATATCATACATGTTGCACTGCCACTCTCCCAAATCATCCCACCCTGTCCCTCTCCCACAGAGTCCAAAAGGCTGTTCTATACATCTGTGTCTCTTTTGTTGTCTCGCGTACAGATTTATCATTACCATCTTTCTAAATTCCATATATATGTGTAAATATACTGTATTGGTTCACAATAAACTGTGGAAAATTCTGAAAGAGATGGGAATACCAGACCATCTAACCTGCCTCTTGAGAAATCTGTATGCAGGTCAGGAAGCAACAGTTAGAACTGGACATGGAACAACAGACTGGTNTATGATCTTTTTAATGTTGAACTTACCATTTTAGAATTACACATTGCAATTTAAAATTTTTAACTTAAAATGAGAAAAAATTTTAAATTCTGAAAAGATAAACAATAAAATATCTATACGTGTTAATGTAATTTAGTCATTTTAGGGAGCACACTGAAAGATGGTATGCAATTTTCTACCCATAAACATGTAAAAGTGAGTCCTTGAAATTTAATGGGCATGAGAATGACAGAAATTCTTAAAAATGTGAATTTATATGACATCTCCCTGACCCACCAATCTATATTTTAAAGAATATAACATAGATGTCACTTCAAGACACATTAATGTGTGAATAATTTAATTTTTCCCATATGTGTGAGCTCTTTTTGATTTTTAAATCAAATATCTATGTATCAATATGCCATTTGTTTTAGAAATTGACCTCTGTAACACTGAGGGAGATTTTGTAATTATTGTTTGCTTTTTGATGAGCCATCATAAATATTTGGAAATGATTAACATCATATCAACACGTATTTCCCGAGTGAATGATACTTGTTTGCTACTCTGCTAACTTGTGGAAACCAAAAGCTTCAAATAAAATCTCTGACCTCTCAAGATGTTTAATTTGGTTAGGAAATTAAAGCACCTAGATGAAAATGTTAATGACACTATAAAAATATGAAATGAGCTATTCTAAGACTCTCAAGACCTTGTTGGTAAATGCAGAGAACATTAAGAATCAGGAAACGTGAATGTGGTTACTCTCTTAGCAGACCTTTGATGTGTGTCTTTTAACACTTGCACTTACTACATTGCCACCATTAAAATTAGCATGCAAACATTTTCCTTTTTCAAATTGCTAGCTTATTGTGAGATATGTTTGTAATAATTGATGTGAAATCTCATGTTATAAATAACTCAATAAATATATGATTCCTAAGAATTTTAGGAATTAAATGCTAAAAGATACTGAAAGGCTAAGGTAATAACTAAGCATATGTGTGTAAGTTATTGCCAGGGGAAGATTTTGACAAGTAAAAGACGTAATGAACACAGATGGTCATACGGCAACATATGAAGGTGTAGCTCTAGAGAGCCACTTTGGGAAATTCTCAAAAACATTCTTACTTTTAAAGGAGAGAGAGAAAGCTCTCTTGTGTACTATAATTTTAGGCGTTATTGTAGTAGTATATGTTTTTATTGTCAGGATTATGTATTACATATATACTTATAAAACTTAACTGTAAATTAATAGCAATGGGATATTATATATGCATAAGGAAATGGAATTATGGTTGCTAAGGGAAACATTAGTTTGAATTTTCTTGATTCATTATATGGAAATCTCAACAGAAGCACTTTATTTAAAGTTGTATTTTAAATCATACAGATCAATTATATCGAAATAATTTGTAGCAATCATAATCAGGTCTTTATTCCTGCTAATATTTTTACTTGTGAAGAATTCTTGTACATCTAAAATTCGGTGCATTAGTTAAGAAATGTTTATTGAATGGACCTACATGTAACACACCACAATTTAAAACTGTATGCAATGATGGAAAAGCGTAATGTAAAGTACTAACAATTAAGAAACTTGCACTCTAGTTGTAGGGTTAAGATATGCACTGCAATATCTGTAGGTCAGTAGAATCACTCTGTAATTAACATCAGCAAAGTTGACCAGATAAAAGATAGAGTCATTCAAAAGTAAAAAACATCCTGATTCACTGGTAGCTGGAGAATGGGGAGAGAGCCTGAGTCACAAGTTCAAAGTGACCTTTACATGGTCGAAGAGGGCATTTCAATATAGGCAATTGTTGTGAGCAAAAAAAAAGCAATATTTTTGTGAATAGTATGGGGGGTATTCTCTCAATTAGGCATCAGAAATAGGTGTCAGAGGACATTCTCATCAGCTAGGCTTACCATGAAGAGATGAACCCATTTTTTGGTGTTAGTCGTTCTTCAAATGGTAAGGCATCCGTTCTCTCCCATCTTCTGTGTCCTTCTGATCCTTGCGTCGATTCTCTGGTGCCCTGCCTGTGCTCCAGTAATTAGCGCTGACTCTTGTTGCTCTCCACCCACCTGCCGCAGTGCTCCCACCTGCCGCAGTGCTCCCTATTACCTTCTGCACAGACCTCTATGCCACCTACAGCTCTGTCTTCACTTTTCTTATCAGATAGAGTAGACAGAGTAGACAAGTATTGATGTCCCAAATCAAATTTCAGAAATCTCCCTCCTACCAGAGAAGAGTATAGCGTTAGCAGTTTGATGTGCTGTCTTCCAGCTTTTAAGACACAAAGATAGAGTGTGTATATAGTATATACATGGGCTTCCCAGGTGGCGCTAGTGATAAAGAACTCCACCAGCAATGCAGGGGACGCGGGAGACTCGGGTTCGATCTCTGGGTGAGGAAGATCCTTTGGAGGAGGGCATGGCACCCCACTCCAGTATTCTTGCCTGCAGAATCCCTTTGGGCAGAGGAGCCTGGTGGGCTACAGTCCATGGGGTCACAAAGAATGGGACATGATTGAAGTGAATGAGCACACACGCAGGCATAGTATATACACAGTATTCTTAAAAATTGTTACTTTGTTACATCTCACTTAACGATTTTTGAGAATGTTACCCACATAATTAACCTTGTTTTAAAACGCTATTTTACTGGCTGTATTGTATTCTGTGCTATGGTTGAGGCTTCCTGAATTTCATTTTCCTCATCTGCAAAATGAGTCTAATAATAGCTTGCAAAGATATTTTGAGTTAAATGAGATGACCTGTAATGAAAGATGGTAGCACAAGTGAGGGAAAAAAAGATATTGCAAGTCGAATTCATGATTGGGAAGTTGGGGAGCAGGGAATGTGGGTAGTGAGAACATGAGGTTGGTTCAGATGTATTTTACTCAATACTCTAGCAGGGCATCCAAGTGGAGACCTTGAGAAGACATTTAGAAGTGAACCTGGGGCTCGGAACATAGCATTGCAGGAGGCACGTGTATGGTTTAGGAATCCCCACATACCTCCCACAGTGTAGACCCTGAGAATGTGTGAGTCCCAAAACTTGATGTAAAAAAAATAGGAATATCCTGGAATACGGCCATAGGCAGTTGTAAGCGGCCTTGGATTGGAATCCCAGATTTTCCACTGGCTGATGATTTGGATATGGCAGTCGCTTTCTCCGTCTAGGACTGAGGCAGACCTAAAGCCGTTCTCATGTTTCAGTGGAACACCCTGTAGGGGGTCTGTGCCCAGCTAGGAGGCCTGGTTCATAGGGTGTTGATCAAATACAATTGATTAAATTCAGTGAGTACTTAGACCATTGCCGCAAATGCCTCTAACTCCGCAGGTATTTCCTCACTTAACCTTCGCAAAAGCTCCAAGAGTCAAGGGCCATCCTTAGTTTCATTTTACTGCTGAATGAGGTCAGGCACAGGAAGGTTAATCACTGCAGGGAACAGTGTCTCTACAGGTGGCACCTGAGACCCTGGCCAGCCTGGCTCTGAGTCTGTGCTCCAAACTGTTAGTGACATCAATGTGCTTAGCATGTCTGTGCTACGAAAATGGAAAAGAAAACCAAAAACAAAGAAACATTGGTGTCCTGGACAGTAGCATGCCTTGGGAGAAGCAAAGAACATCCTCTAATGACACGGTTCAGAGGGGGATGTGTCCTAGTTCTAGGCAAAAGAAAAAATTACCAGAATGACAGGACCAGTATACAAAACCTGGATGTATGTGAAGCTCCTAAGGAAGGACTGCGTTCTCCTAAAATAGTGTAACAATCTTCACTGGTTGCATCTTTATATTTTGAGTCAAGAAATAATAATAGCAACAGTTTAATTATATGTAATATCTGTAATAAATATGACACATAACATTTAAATGCTAAATAACAGACAGCTTTGGTGATTATACATAAGATGTATTTTTTATATATATTATGTGTTACATACTTTAAGATAACAAACGTGCCTTAGACTTTTATTTTGTAATATGAGACATAACTCATTCTCTAGTGAGTGCTGATTTATTGTTACTGATTTAACAGTTATATAACATAGTCTATTTTTCCTTTGTTATTTTTAAGACTTTATGAATGGAGAATTTTTAATTTGGCTTATTTATAAATATTTTACTCTAATATAGTTAATGTAAATGTTAAAAGCCTTTCCATGATTGATTCCTTTCTTCACGCATTCATTCTCCCATTCATTCCACAAGTATACAGTTCTCTACATTTCATCATCACATTTTCTTCTCTCCTCTGTCATTCCTACAAGCTCTTATTTCTCCCATTTAAAACAAGTATTTTATTTATATCACTTTCTCCACCAGTTACTGCCCCCATTTCTTTATTCCTCTTTATAGCAAAACCCTTGAGTGAGTCATCGTTAGACAAGATTATCAGTTAATCTGCTCTCATTTTATATTTCTCCCACTCCAAACAGATATTTTCAGAAACTGCTCCTCGTAGAATCATCAGCAACCACCAGACTACTTAGTCCAGGGTCACTTCCCAGTCTCATGGTGCCCTTGCAGCCTTTGACCGGCTATTCTCTTCATGTCTCAGCACTCACTCCTGACTTGATCCATCTCTTCTCCTGACTTCTGGAGGTGGGAGAAGGCCTGGGGCACTTTTCTTTATCCTGGAATACTGGAATGAATGAAGTATCTGAGCAATTCAAGAGAGATGATGGTAGTGGGTCCTGCTAGAATTGCAAGCAGCTGGGGTCGCACAGAGTCGGACACGACTGAAGTGACTTAGCAGCAGCAGCAGCAGCTCTCCTGAAGGAACAAAGGCTTGATCCCAAAGGAGACTTTTTGCCAGGAAAGAGAGGTTCAGACTAAGTTGGTCAGAAGCTGAGACATTTTGCTAGTGAATGACCTGGGGGAATTAATCTCATACTTCAGCCTTGGTAACCAAATGAGCCTGTGCTATAAATAAAGGGTAACCTTAACCCTCAGTAGAATCCGCTAAATTAACTGCTCCTCTTTTTCAGATTTAAAGTTTTTGAGTAAATCTTACGGTTTCAAGGCCTGTAAATTTGGCAAAGTCAAATTCTCTGTTTATTTTATGCTTTTGTGTGTGAGAAAGAGTTGTAGTCTATTGGCATAGGGATATAAATAGTTAATTAAGACATAGTAAGCAATTTATTAAATATTTGATTAGATGTGACCTGATGAGCATTAGATGAATAGGCTTATTTGGTCCCCAAATTATTAACACCAGTTATTCTTATAAATTCTAACGTGAGCTTTTCTGGAATAAGATTAACCTTAAAAAAAAATTGGTTACTTCTGCTACAGCCAAAACAAAGAGTTCTCTTATCCCTTTTATCTACTCTAAATTTTAAGCTCTACCAAATATTCATTCACAGTTGAATAGACTACATAGACAGTTTTTAAAATTTGATCATTTTGAGCTTAATTTAATATGAGCCTAATTTAGTGGGTAACTTCTGGATAATATAAAAAAAAATCAGTGAAAGAATCATTCAACTGAAAAAAAATTTTTTTAATTTTTTGTGGGGCTGGGGAGAGCAGCTATTACTCTTTGTTTCCCTCTCTTTCCTCAAGATACTTTGCTGAAGTGTTAAAATATAAAAGAATTTAACTAGCTTATTTTTCAGTTACCATTATTAAGCCACAAATAAAGACTTAGCTTTACCAAAAAGTTCATGGATATGAAGACCCACCTGCTCAGAAAGCCACTCTGCATCACTGAATTAGCCCCTCGTTGTGCGTATTTTTTTCACAGTGATCGAATGAAGCCAAAACAGCAATTATATCATCATCACCGTTCTCTCTCTTTTTCTCCCTCATGCCTGCTTCTCTTGTAACCTTGCATTGATTCCCTCTTGAGGCTGAACTTCCCCACTCAGAATTCCACCAAAAGAAAAGGAAGACTTTCTCACCAGCTTCAGCTGGAAAAAATCCCTGGAAGGACTCTCTTTGACCTACTTAGGCAATAGGAAGACCACACTCTGAACAGAGTGATGACATACAGGTGTGTGGTTGACCCAGCCTGGCTGAGATGTCAACCCCAGTGGCCACACGAGTTAAGTGTTATGTCCGTGAGCTTTCACCAGAGTCAGGTACCCAAGAGCTGAGTGGAGAAGGGAGATTTCTAGTAAACTCTACTAAACTCTCAGTCCCTTCAGTCCTTTATTTTATTTTATTTTATTTTATTTTTGTTCTATCAGTCCCTATAAATCTCTTCATTCCCTGCTGAGCCTGGACCCCATATTTGGTAATCAGAACCATTTCATTCTAATATCTGATGTTCCACAATGTTCTACATATTCCTATCCGGTAACTTGGCATCAGTTCCAGGGTTCACTGTTTATTGTTACACCCAGACAGTATTCCGCTTGGAAAAAGTCACATAGTTGTGCATTTGAGATGCAGCATTCATTTCTGAGTTTCAGGAGACATCTTCTCAAGCCATTCATTGTCCTTTGTCAACCACATTCTCTTTCTGCTGCCAGTGATCTCAAACCTTCACCAGACTTCTCAAAAATCTGATCTCCGCACCCCTGACATACGACAGTTCCTGCCATCTACTGAGAATATTTTAAACATCTGGAATGGTTCTGTATGTTTCACTTCACCCATTCTATCTTCTAAAATATTTACAAACCCGTGCCCATCTATACCTTTCTAATCTATTTCCTTTTAGGTTCAGGAGGTGAAAGCTGCTTCAAAGTCAAATCATTCACCTACGCTATTAACGCAAACCTCTGTTGCTTCATTCAAGGCTTTATCCAGTCTGCCCCTTCTCTGTCTTATGTCAACACTCACCTCCTCTCTAAGAACTATTTCTCTAGATGAGTTTAACTCTGCAATAATTAAAAACAGACACAGTCACCATAGTCTGGCACACATGTGTGCCTGCATGCACACAGACCTTCCTTGGACCCTTCTCCCCTCTTGGCTGCCTCTCTCCATCACTTTAATGACATTTCTCCAAAGAGTATTTTCCAATCATTGCCTCCGACTCCGGTCCCTGCCCAGCATGCAGCCTTCTGGCTGCACATCCTTGGTCCACAGTGACGGTTTTAGTAGGATTCTAACAACCTGTTTGCCAAATTCACTGAGCATTGCCAGTTGTTGTGCTGGACTTTATTTTGACTTTTGTCTCTGCTAGTCACGCTCTCCTTCTCCAGACCCCCATTCCCATGTCGCTGTGACTCTGTGCCACCCAAGTTAGACTGACACCGCCGCCGCCCCCAGTTCTGTTCTGACTCTCTAGGGCTTATCATTTTTCTTTTCTCTTAAATCTTATTTCTCCACGTTTGTGTGATTCCATAACTCTCATATTGATTTTCTCGACCATCATACTCTCCCTGGGATTAGATTGGTATTATCTTATTAGACTGTAATATCTTGTTAGATGGCGCTGTAGTGCTGTGTGGGCATTTCCACATGGATGTCCTCCTCCATAGCATCTGAAATTTCCAAAGTTAAACTCATCATTGTTCGTTTTTTTTTTCCCTCCTGAGCTGATCACGCTTCTATTTTCTTCGTTTTTAATCATTGGTACTACTATGTGTATGCAGTTTCTGATAGTATGAAAGGCTGATACCTAACTAGCAATTATTGAGTTCATAGTATGTGCCTGACCCTGCCAGGTTCCTTATATGGATCATGTCAACTAATATTAACAGTTCGTGAAGCTGATGGCATTTTATTTCCATTTTAAAATTTTGGTATATGAATTGAAATGTGTTAAATAATTTGCCAAAAGTCACTCAGGAAGAATAGCATTGGGATGCTCATTGGGAACGCATGTTGAACCACGTGATCCTTGCTGGGAATGATTTTTGACTTTTCTTTAACCTTCTATCCTAGTCACTTTGTCTCGTCATTTTACTTCTCCAGTATTTCTTGAGCTTCCCAGGTGGCACAGTGGCAAAGAACCCACCTGCTAATGCAGGAACTACAGGAGACGCAGGTTCGAGCACTGAGTCAAGCCCTGGTTTCATGAACATGTTGTCCTCCCCAAAGTCTCTCCATCCCATCAAACTACTCGTATATTTGTGCTTATTTTTACTATGTTGAAATATTGCACTGGTACCCTTACTTTCCTAAGAATTGTATACTTCTTAAATACATTAATCTAGCAATCTACAGTACTCCTGCCTGGAAAATCCCATGGACAGAGGAGCCTGGTAGGCTGCAGTCCATGGGATCCTAAGAGTCGGG